>VDFB02215813.1:0-15592 GCA_007258455.2 Sequoia sempervirens
ACTGTGTGATCTCAATCCCGAGAAAATAGTGCAAAAGGCCCAAGTCAGTCATAGCAAATCTATCCTGCAAAGCTGATTTGACACTGCCAATGATGGATGAGGTACTCCTTGTAATGATCAAATCATCAACATACATCACAAGTATCAAGTGAGAATCATTCTGTCACAAAATGTAGACATTCGGATATGAATGACACTTGGTGAACTCTGCTGAGAGAAGAAAGGAATCCATCTTGGCATACCAATCCCTAGGGGCCTGTTTGAGGCCATAGATAGACTTCCTCAATTTGAAAACCAAAGAAGAATCTTGTATAAATCCCTGTGGCTGCTCCATGTAAATCTCCTCATGAAGATCCCCGTGAAGAAATGCACTCTTCACATCCATCTGATGTACAACCCAACCATGAGTTGCAGCAATAGCAAGTGTCAAGTGAATGGAGTTCATCTTAGCAACGGGTGCAAAGGTCTCAGTATAGTCAACACCTGGAACTTGTGAGAAACCTTTTGCCACAAGCCGAGCTTTGTATTTATCCACACTTCCATCTACTGCATACTTAGTCTGATAGATCCACTTACATCAAACCATCTTTCTCCCCTTAGGAAGAGGAACCAAATCCCATGTGTGATTCCTCATCAAGGAACTATACTCTTCCTCCATTGTTGAATCCCATTCAGGAATGTCGGAAGCCTCCTTAAAGGATTGTGGATCTGAAGCACTAGCAATATAAGCATGTGGAAAATTTTGATGTTGTGACCGAGTCCTTTGAGTATCTGAAGTATCCCCAACAAGAGAACCTATTGACTCAAGATTTTGTCGAGCCCAACGAGGTCTAGTAGGAGATGAAGGACAAGGTGCCTCAACTACAAGTGGACCCTATGAAGGTGTGATCCTGTGAGTCAAAGTTGAGGAAGAATCATCATCTGAGTCACTATCATCACTTTCCACTATGGAGGAAGGAAGAGGAGGATTAGAGGTCAAGCTAGGAGAGCTTTCCTCAAAGTGAACACTCCTCTCAATGAATAACTCACGTGTCTCTGGATCCAAAATTCTATATGCCTTAACACCTTCAAGATATCCAACAAAGATGCAAGGCCTACTCTATGGTTCTAATTCCTTGCGCTTCTCTGGAGGTATGTGTGCCCAAGTTGGACAACCAAAAACTATGAAGTGTCTCACAACCAGTTTTCTACCACACCAAGCCTCAAAAGGAGTCATACCCTTCAAAGCTTTATGGGGAACCTGATTTTGGATGTGAGTGGCACAACTAATAGCTTCTGCCCAAAATTGAGGACCAAGATGGGCTTAGATTTGGCATAGGATGCTCCAGGAACACGATGCTCCCTAGATCTGACAATACACCACCTTTCAAATGCACCAAGATCTCTCCAAATGACTAACTAAAGGCACTCTAATAGCTCTGATACCATGTAAGAATTGGCTATGAAGGTAGCCACCCAAGATCTAGAGGCCTAATAGAAAGCACAAGCATAAGAGAGATAGAAACAATATGACAAGAATAAATTGTATTCTGCCAATAATGCAAATAGAATGTAATGAACAAATGTACATAGGGGACCCCTTGGTTATATAGCTAAGGTGAGAACATAGAAGGGCATAAGATTATGACAAGTGTCGTAATCTTATGACATGAGACAACTATGAAAAGCTATCACTCCACCTAAAGTGGAAAAGAGATAATGTGATAATCACCACAAAAGGTGGAGAGATAATCACATGATGTCTCCACAAAAGGTGGAAGTGATAAAGAAATGACATGTCAAGTCCACCAAAAGTTGAAAATCTCCAACAACCTCCTATGTGGTCCCTAAGTAAACTTAACTAAGGTGTAATCATGACCTAGGGCAAGGTACAACACATTTAAGTACACCAACAATTATGAACATTGTTGAAGGTGGACACTCAATCGTTAAGGCATTTGCATTAACAACATATTTTGTATGAGACCTTTCTAGAATTCTCCTTAATATCAATATCCTTATTCACCTCAGTCGAGGGAAATTCAACCACATTTAATGCCTCCCCATGTTGTGATGAGGTATTAATTTCTCCCATGAGTTGAGCAACCAAGGAGAGGTCAAGTTCGCTATGGGAGGTACCAAGAGATGGGACTTGGGTCAAACCACAATAGTGGTTTACAAATTTTATGAGGAAGGAAATTTCATTTTTCTTCCTTTCCCCAAACTCAACGGGTTCGGTCGAACTCAATGGTTCAACCGAACCCCCAAAACATAAACAAAAATAATAATATTTTAAGGGGTTCAGTCGAACATGAGTTTGACCGAACCCCCTCAAATAGTTAATGCTAAAGAAACAACTACAACCAAGCTACTATGTTAATAAATTCTCCTCTTATGTAGTCTTCATTTCCCTATAAATTGTGGCCTCCTTGTACAAATTAGCTATTGATCACCATAGTGAAACAAATTTAGCATTTTGAAATGGTTAAACATTATTATTATTTTTATTTGTATAAGTATAATTATTATGGGTTCATTTCTCCTCTCCTACTCTTCCTAATAAGGTTCTATTTTACAAGCCTCATATAAATGTTTGGGTTCTAACTTATAAAAATTGAATAGTGTCAACTTAATCTCATTAGACAATGCTCCCCTAGTATTAATGGGGCCAACTTTTTATCTATCAAACTCAACTATGTTTACATTGAATAAGAATTTGATACCTTTATCCTGATACTTGAACTAAGATATCTTGGCTCTAATTTTAGTCATTTTATCTAAAAATTATTGGTGACATATCCATTTGTGTTTAGTTTTAATCATTTATTACTGTAATTAATTATTACAAGGAGATTCTTGAAGCTTGTATTCCATCCCCACCATTTTTATTCTAAATATTTGACATTTTCTTTGAACTTAAAGTCTAAATTTTATCCTTAATGCTATACATATTTTTCTAGGATAACACATATTCATTATATTTCACTAAATGTGTTCAGGCATAGAAGAAAAACCTTCAATATATCTTTAAGATAACTTTGATACCATCAAGATAATCCCACCTTTCATTGCATTAATATCAAGGTTAACTAACCCTTCCTCTTTACATGCTTTTCAATTAGAGTATCCTCTAGCAAAAATAGAAACATTAATAGTGTGGTTATCAAAGAGTGTCTAGGGATGCACACATCACTATTATTAATAAAATTATAAGACTGTAAGAAATTTTATGGAAGAAATAACTATCTAATAGAGAATATAGTAGGCCAGGGTACATATCTAACTATACATATTTCTAAACAAGTTCTTTAAAAACTCCATCTTGGCCACATTTAATGAGTCAACTAGGTTCAAAAATTATTTTCATCTTTATTCCCCCAAAATTCATCACCATTACAACAAAACTCTTGATTTCTTACCCAATTTATCTTATTTATTCTAAACCATGTTTAAAAATTACTAATCTTAAACTCTAAATAACATTTGGTAACTTATTTATTTTATCTTCATTTAGAAAGGGTGAAGGGGATTTGTAGAACCTTTTAAAGTTTCTTTCAAAATAACTAGGGATATTTTATTCATTGCCTTTCTTGTTGCTTTTAGGATTAAAGTGGTATGAATTTTGTGCCTTCATTCTTAAAAATTCTTATATCAACTCATTTAGCATTTCCATGATCTTTTATATGGGAAAGGTCAACATACAATGAGGTAGACACTTTCCATTTTTATTCCTTAATTGCCCTTTCTAGGAACTTTAGTCTCTTTCAACACCTGCATAAAAAATATGATAAATGTGTGATTATTTTTCTTTCCACTCTATAAATTTTTGATGTGCTTGGCTATATAATTGAGATGACTCACTCATAATGTAATGATAAAAATTTAGTATATATGAAAGAAATATTTTTGAGACATCAAACCATTCTACATAACTCTCACATGGAAATAAGAATATTATTTTATTTTAACTAAAGAAATTGTGTGTACTCTATCTTGAAAATTACTAATTAATTTTGAATTATATACAATTTATAATTTAAAATAAGAGCATCTTTTGTAACATGGAATAGATAGGTTAATTTTAATGAAATAAAATTTTTTATATTAAGAAAAATTTACAAATATATGGAACTCATACATTAAGAAATTGACTAAGATGTAACTCTGTATGAGAATTAAGATGCTCGAATAATTTATATACCTTCTTTCAATAATTAATATTAGAAATTAATACTTGGTTCATATTGTATACCCAAGTCCCAATGGTCTTGGAATAGATGCATTTAGATGGAGAAGGATTTCAAAAGGCTCATGGTACTTGTGGACCCCTCAAAGGCATGATATATAACACATGAACTTTATTTATGAAATTTGGTCTTTTGTTGTTGGCTTCTAGTATGAATGTTATCTATAAGGTGGAATTCTTAGTTGAGACTCTCAATCTTCCATTGTTGGTTTCTAGTTTGATTATACAATATACTCGCCAAACTGTATTAATTTCTAATGTTAATTATTCAAAGAAGGTTTTATTTCATAAGAAGAGACCTATGTTCACATATTCCAAGGCATGTTATTATCCACAATGCATGACACTTCTTCAAATCTCTACCAAGTTCTAAATAGATACAGATATGTCATTTCCATGGAGGAGATTGATGATTTAAAAAGAAAATATCATGCCATTTCTTTCTTGAGAAGTCATGTTTTCATTCATGATTTGTAACTTCCATCTTCATCCAGAAAGAAATTTTGTTATCGTTATGTGCCTGATATTAAAACAAATCAAAACCTTCATTTGAGCTTTATCGCCAACACAAAGGTAAATGAGTGGAAACAAAAGAAAGCTCAGTTAATGGCTTTCAGCATGTTGGTGGAAAATCTGCATATTTTTTAAAGTGGCTTCCTAGCTTATCAGTCTTATGTTTAGTAAGGTTTTGTAATCTCCATTGTGTTTTGTATTCGGGTCACGGGTATATCTAGTATGATTTCTTCTTTTGGGTATTTTGGGTGCATAAGAGAATGTGCATATGTACTGATGTATTCAACCAATGTGCTTTTGTAACATTGTAATTAGACAATTGGTCATTTGTACTAGGACCTCACTAGTCTTTTTGATATTTTGTAAAATTTGTTACTCAAACTGCAACTTGGGGTTTTCTTGCTGGTTATTTCCCGCCAGTATGTCTGCCTGAACCAGCTATATGTAAAATATTATATATAAATAAAATTATAAGTGGTCTCCCACTTTTTCTTTAAAAAAAAGTTCTTGTAAATGTCTGGACATCTTTTTCCTTGACACAGTTGTTATTTCTTAAAAGATTTATTATGATTTTTCATAATGTTGGTCAATACTTTACTGTAAATATTCTATAGTCATGCTCTTAAATTTCATAAGAGGGTTTCATCTTATAAAGCTATAATAATATTATATGCATTTAGAACATCTTAGACAACTCCCTTGAAGCATTCAACAAATGACAAATAACTACCAACACAAAGTGAGATGCCTCATTTCCTAATATGAGGAAAAAATAATAAATCAAAATATTAGGATGCAAGGTTGACCCACCTTTCCCAATACTTGGCTTTAAATATTATCATCTATTGAGGAGTGGATCCCAACAACAATTGTGCTTAGTGCTTAATACTAATCCAAAGAATACCTATTCATTTTTTCTTTATTGTATGCCTAATGACTCCTCATCTCAAGTTAAATTGTGGGAATGGATTTTTATGCCCTCCCTATGACTAAATGGCTACAAGGAGGTGAATATGATATGGTGGAAAAAAAAAAGATACAAGTTGGTTTAGTTCTCATAAACTCTCTAAAAAATAAATGAATTCCTACATCCTAACTAGAAATACCAGGAGCGGTTTAGATCCCATTTTAGACAAAAAAAATATTTTTATATTGATCACTAGTTCACTTGGACCAACTAAAGAGATGGTGAACTAAGGGAAACTTAGTTGTATTGATAGATTAAAACTTAGTTATTTCTATTTCCATTGTCCCCTCTCCACAAAACACCCTTATTTAAGTAGATTCTATTAAACCTATCTCATATATCACCTCCCAATTCTTTAAACTTTTCAAACTTCTTATTTCTCATACCTAATAATCTATCCTTCAAGCTCAAGACTTCCCACCTCAATCAAATTTATCACCTTGCTTCCCTAATATCCCTTTGGTTGATGTTCCTAGACCTCATCAAAATGGTAAGTGGATACAATTGTGGAATGATGCGATTAAATCTATTGCACTACCTTACTATGATCTTACAATAAGAATATGGCTAGAAAGAGATCTAGAATGGAAAAAAATATGGATCCAAATAGAAAAAAAAAAAAATTGTTTTGGCTTTAGCACTTACTAATAACTTTTCTACAACGAGTGGTTGCTTCTGTTGAAATAAAACTTAGAAGATTTGAACTTAATTGTGGTAGAGGATCTCAATTAAGAGATAGGCTACATTGGATGAAAGGATATAAGGGATACAAATTATTTTTTAGTTATCTCAAACATATTTACATTCTTGAGAGTGGATAATATCTATCGTTGATCAAGAGAGGTAGTTCCATGACAACTCTAATGATATTAAATCCATTTTCCTCCAACATTACAAATAATTTTTAATTGATCTAGTTGAAGGAGATCCACGCCAAGATATAGTGAAAAATTATGGGCATAACAATTATATATTTTTTAACATATATAAAATGTATGGTTGGATTAGTGAGATATTTATAACAAGTATGCAATATGAAGTCAAACTTTATTAGATTTGATTCTTAATAAATTATTTTTAACAATTCAATTTATAGCTTTATGTAATCTATAAGTTTAAATAGTTTGATGGTATTTAAACTTTATACATATAAAAATATGATAAAATGGTTTGATTATTTCGGTTTCCAATCTATAATTTTTTATGTTCCCATTATATAATTGAGATGATCTACTCATATTGTAATGATAAAATTCATCCCCTATATGGAGGATTTTATATTATCTTCCATTAAATTCATCCCTCTTTATGAGATTCTTATGGAATATTGATATTCTAGTGTGAATTCTTAATTTTAGACATATCTTAACTAGATAAATTTAGGTTCAATGAAGGCAATAGAACTTTTTTTCACTTACATAATCCTATTTTGAAGCTCATTTATGTTAACAACTATTAGATTAGATATTTTTATCCCCAATTATTTTCAAATAATTTTACACTAATCTTTATTTCCTTATTCTTTCTTTCATTGTTTCATTTAAAATTTGAACCATTTAAGGATGCTATGTTATAGATTATAGTTGTCTCTCCACCCTTTAAACTGTTAATGGTATGAAAATATTATTGATGAGTAGATGAATTATTGCTAACCATTTTAGATTTGTATTCCCTTTTATCTAGATATATTATTTACCAAAGTCCTTACATTGCTCTGTTAGGTGTATTGTATATATATATATATAACATGGAAAATGAAAATCATGTTCCACCTACACCAGATTCTTTGTTTGCAAATACTAGTAATGAGATTAAAAAATTGAGAGATTCATTAGCACAGGGTGCAAACTCGGGGATATATAGTGAACCATGCATGTTAATATTGCATAGTCTAGAAAAACTAAAAGAAGAACTTGAGAGGACTAGTGCATATTCCCTAGATAGATTGACTATTATTCTTTCCCACATGTGGGAAGAAGTACATGGTGGTGTTCCCCTTAAACAAATATAGGATAGTGTCACCAAAGAAATGATAAAGCCACTTGTTTTCCATTTTATCAAAATGTGTGTAAGGTTAGGGGATACCAGGTCACTAGATGTGTCAATCATGCTATGGCCTCACTGATCTACCCACGATTTCTCTCAGCACATGGTCTATACCCAAAAAATGACCAGATTCCATTGTATTTTGTTCAATATTTGTATGCTAAGGTCCATTTGGGCCTCAAAGTTAACTACCTGGACATTCCACCATATGCTGGTCAGGGGCATGGTAGGATTGTTGATAGGCCCACCTATCGTTGAGAAGATAGACCACCCCCAGTGTTTAGTGTATTGGTTGGTGAGAGGTCTCCTACTCTCACCCCAACTCTAGCCCCCATAGTAGATGAGGTTGTCATTGCTTCCCAAAAGGAAGCAATTGACACTATAGGTGACATTGCGGCTACCACCACTAGGATATCTGATGATCATGTAGGTCAGTATTTGATGTCCAAACATTCTCGATCCATGCCATTTTCAGCACAGTGGACCACCATGGATCCTTTTACAGTGGTCATCATCCCTACTCCTACACAGCTTGATGCACTTACAGGAGATATGGCACGCATGACTCTGCATTGTTTGGTTGAGGACCTGCTGGAGGCATATGCCAACAATTCATTAGACAATGGGATTAGTATAGAGAATGTTAGAGATCATTTGAGATGCAGAGTTCATTCAGTTCCAAGATCCCATCACTCTTAGCCGAGCACTAGTGTGCATCAGGATCCACCTATAGTTCATTCGACAGTTGCATAGACTATGGGTTTTACTGATATGTTGATTGGTTCTGGTTCATCATCGTCGATGCCATCTCACCTTCATAGTCCTCTACATTCATCATTTCTGGCATGACATGGGATAGATCAAATGGATGCAGATGTTGATTCGCCACTTGACTGTTTGGTGGATATGGTGGAGGCGACCATTTCAGAGGACTTAGGTCATTCGATATTAGATGATGTGCATGTATGTGTGCATGTGCATGTTTCAATTCTTTTTTCATTATTATTTTTTTTTTTAAACTAGATATTCATGTAAGTTGATATATATATGTATATATATTGTTACAGGTGGACATACCTCATATCACTCCTAGCCTTGGTCCAGATCGTGTGCATGATCGATGTGACTCTGTGGATGAATCTGATGCCATTGAAAATGTGATTTTTACATTTTTATATAATCACACATGTATATGTACATGCAATATTTATGTATGCATAGATCTAGATTGATATTTAAAAATACAAGTTCATTTAAAAATAACTTTCATAAAATTTATTTAATATAAATTATATGTATTTAACACATCCTGTACACAATTTTATTTGTAGGGCTTAGCACATCCATTAGAGCAGGACTGTTCTCATTCAGATGGTCATTCAACTAGGAGTAGACATTCATATTAGACCATGCACACTCGATTTATGATCTTTACCAAATGTATTTGCGTATACATGATGATATTTAGTATTTGAGATTTGATGATCTCTAACTTACATTTGCTTATATGATATACAAACATTTGCTTATTTGTTGATCTTTAGTATTCGACATTTGATGATCTTTAATTTACATTTTTCTTATATGATATGTACAAATATTTTCTTATATGATATATACATACATTTGCCTCTTTGCTTATAATATGTGTTATGTTTATATGTATTGAATCCCTTTACATGTATGTACATGTGTTTGCTTATGGTTTAAACATGTTTACACATAATATATGTATGCATTTGCTTTAAATATTCAATATACATACATGTTTTCTTATTTTATGATCTCTTACAACTTACATTTCCTTATATTCAATATACATTTGATCTCTAGTAGAATTTTAGGAAATCAATGCCACTTTATAATTAAGTTCATTCATGTTGATCACGTAAAAAAAATTAAAATGACTTAGCAACATGAACCATTGAGTTGAGACAAAGATATAATCTTTTTGACAAGTAACTTGAAATTCAATTCAATATAATTAAGAAAATTCAATTCAAATTATACCTCTATTCTCGTTTTTGACAAGTAACTTGAAATTCAATTCAAATATAATGAAGAAAATTTAATTCAAATTATACCTCTATTATACATTTTTGATAAGTAACTTGAAATTCAATTCAAATTATACCTCTAATATACATTTTAACACTTTAACAAAATTCTAAAATTACTAGATATGTTGTGCATACCTATGAATTAAATAACAAAAAACTCCACAATGAAATAACTTGTTTGTTTACTAATTGATTCATTTAAACTAGGATCTAGTTATTCCATGTACACTAGAATAACTTTTTTCCCATCCCATATGCATATAAATAGAAGTTTATTTTTCATTATTCTGGATATCAAATTGCAAGATTAATTTTCATTTATATCACTTGGAGCACAGATTTTGGAGAAGTTTTTGCACATTTATCAAGGAGGAAAATATTGGAGCTCAACAAATTTTCATTTTTATCAATCAAGGAAAAATTTGGAGGATAATTTAACTAAGTTGGTAGAGGACTTGTTTTGAGTCATCTTTAAGTTGAAGAAGAAAATGGGACAACAAAGAAAAAGAAAAAATGTGTCTCAACAAAAATTGTCAAAAGAAGAACATAAGAGGCGTGAACAAAACTTGGAAAATTATCATAGAAAGAAACAAGGTACATGCTTGTTTCTTCTCTCTCTCACTCTCAAGTGTGTGTTTAGGACTTTTACTTTGAAAAAACATGAGTATTCATTTGATGGGATGGAATCCATAATTTGTGCATTACTCCACCCAATAATTTGGTTAGTACACCTAAACATAAATTTGTATGTGCAAACATTTTGCATTGGCTTTCTTATTAAAATTATAATTTTTTAATGTATGACCATTTTTCAACTTACAATACCCGAACTTAAAATGTACTCTTAAACTAAAATACTGTACATTAAATCCTTCCCTACAAACCTTACACTTATCTTTTACAAATACCTTTGTTTAATGTTTTTTTCATCACATTATCATTGTTGAGTATTGCATCTACACAATTTTCTCTTTACTTTGTTCATGAATAAAATGATAGTGTACTTCAATACATGATTAGTTCTCCAATGAAACCTTAAATTTGTGTCCCTCACTATGCCACTTTGATTTTCATAATTTTTTCAACCACATTAATTATTTTATGGCTTTGCAAATTCCTATGTATTCTAACTTTGCACTTTGAAAGAAACCATTATTTTTTCTTAATTATTCATGAAACTACACCTTCATGTACAATGAAGTAGCATTCTAATGTTGATATTTGGTGATCAATATCCCCTATCCAATCTACATTGCAACATCTAATTAGCTTAAGATTTTTCTAAACTCCCATTGAATTTAATCTAATGATCAATAGTTCCTTAAAAATATTTTTTAAATATTTTAATAAATTCCCAATTCTAAGCTCTAGAAGTATTTGTAAATTAGAACTCAAATATACTTAAAGCCAATGCAATGTCTGGTTTTCTAGAGACTAACACATGTATACATCAAAACTCAAGCTATATGGTGCCAAGGAATAATAGTTATATATGATAGATTATTCTTTAAATTATGTCTTAACACACATTTGTTTTGAAGGTTTCTAACCATCATTGCACTTGAATGACTATAAATACTTTTAAATTCCCTCAAGTCATCTTGGTCATGCAAGTTGCAATGTTTATATGATCCTTGATTCCAATTCCTTAAGCCAATTCTTTTTGTTTCAATATTTGTGTTTTGTGTCTTTGGTCTTTTATTTTCATCACTTCAATGTTCTCAAATTATTTTTATGTTTTATACTCTAAGGATTCCTCAAGCTAGAGTTGAGCCAAATCTAGATATTGGACCAAACGAATCCGTTGAAGAATGCATGGACCTTGAAGTTAGGGAGGAGACCCAATTTCAAACAATGCTTGTTGGAGAGGGGTCAAGATCACTTCCTTCTACTAGTATGGATGAGCATATAAAACTAGCACAAACTTCTCTCACTTATAGCATCATGTTTTATCAATTTGTTTGCTTCATACATAAGCGTCACATCACTTTTGTTTGAAAATATTTTGTGACTGACATGTAGGAAGGGCTCAACAAGCGGGGAAGTTTTCATGCTGAGTCAATGCAAATCTAGACATTGGATCAAATGAATCCTCAAAATGCATGGTCACTTGAAGATAGGGAGGCACAAGTTCAAACAATGCATGTTAGAGAGGGGTCAGGATCACTTCCTCCTACTGGTATGGATGAGCATATAAAACTAGCTGAGAAGGTGGGGAAACAAATTTCTCCTTAAAATTTAGATCATTACTTGAAATAGATGTGGAGAAACTGATAATATTATGTAGTAACCTTATAATAAGAAAGGTCAATGACTAAATCTGTAAATGGAGCGATCAATCATCATTTTCAATCATCTCGATACACTTGAAAAAACCCATTTTTTATCACATTTACTTCTTCGTAATGAGTTGAAAGATTCATTACAATTGTTGGGTGTACATTTGGCATCAAATAAGAAGAAACACATGGGATTACAAAAGGATATTGTTCAAAATGTTAAAAGGGGTTTATATTCCATTGGAAGATCTTTCGTCGATGAATAAAACACTGAAGAAGGGTATTGACATCTATTGTACATCAAGATATAGCAAGAAAAAGAAAAATGTCTGCACTTTTAAATAAAATTGGTTATAGTAGAACCACATTAATAAAATATGAGAAAAAGAGAAAGTTTTTGGATGAGAATTTAGAAGGAAATTGGGCAATTATGTGTAGAGCTCCCCATTCTGACAGGATTGAAGATGTTGTTAGGAACTTGGTCTCAGGTTTTTGGCATGATCAGACTTGTCCATCATCAAATACTAGAGATGTTATGAGACACAGGATTGGACCTAGTATTTATGAAAATCATATCAAACATTAGCTAGACATAACACAATTTGAGATGTATATGAACTTTTGTAATGCATATCCTCATATAAAGATTGGGCAAACAATGTTTCAAAGGTTAAAGCCATATTATGTGAAGATAGACAAGTTTTTTGAAACTTGTTGTTGTCGTTATCATATTGAATTTGATCTCTACTATCAGGTGTTTCGAAAGATGAGAGAAGAAAGATGTGGGTTTCAAAATGCACCTCCTAAACAGGCAAGTTTGTTCATAAAGTCTATATTATGTGATCATGAAAATGGACCTCAAATAAACTGCATAAAAGGAATTTATGAGACATGTGGAAATTTGGCTAAATTTCCTTCAAGAATTGAGGATACTGACCTAACAAAGACAGTAAATTGCAAGAGGTAAGTACTATTTTTAGAGTTTATTTGTTTCAATTTCTCATAGATCAAGTTATTTGGATTCTCTTTGATGTAATGTTTCATTGTTGATCAAGTGTGGTTTTATTAGTTATTCACATGTTTCTTGACACGGTACAAGAAACATACCAAAGTTGCAAGCAAATTTGGGAAAGAATCCACAAGGTTGAACTATGTAGAAGAGGAGATTCCATTGGAAAGTTTATGGAAGATTTTGAAATTGATCACGACCATACTTACATCATTTCTTTTTTTTCTAAGTGGCAAGCATAACAATTCCAAACATTGAGAGATACTTTCCATGATGGAACGATTCTATCGATAGTTGACTTTGTAGAAAGTACTCCTTTGTACATCAAAGGAGATTCAATCGAGTATTATTTTCAAAGCGGATCACTATTATGGTTCCATGTATGTTATCAACGCTTTTAATCATAATTGGATGGTATTGAGGAGTATAGATGAAGAGCGAGCCATTAGAAAGAATATCACTTTTATATTGAAATGATGATAAAGGCACTGACACACTTTTTGTCCAGCATTTAGCTACAATATTTTTTAGAATTTGAAGCGAGGGGTGTACATTACAAGAAAATCATTTTGTATGGTCGAGATGGATGTCGCGGCTGGTGCAAATCTTCACGTACATTCTATGCACTTTGTAGATATCTAAAATCTACAAAATATCACATGTTTGGAGTTTCTTTGAGAGTGGGCATGGAAGGGTGAACATGATGGCATAGGAGCTTGCATCAAGCATGCTCTGAGAAAGCATCAAATGAGTTATTTGGGAGATCGTATAGACGGTGCACATGATGTTGTTGGATGGTGTAGAAACACTTTGCATCAAATGTGGTCGGCACATCTTCAAGAAAAAACCGACACATTCCACATAGAGTGTTTTGGGAGATATCGGGTATGTATAAATTACATTAAATCAAAAATTTGAATTTATTTAAATTTAAAATATATATATATATACATATTTGTTCACATAATTTTTTTGATGTACATATGTATCTAGGTGTGGATAGAAGATCGATGCATGGATGCAAGAGGGTAGAAAAAACAAGATCTTTACATTGTGTTAGGAGTTCAAATAGTCGCCATGGATGGATATTAGACACAAGGGATTACTCTTGTTTTTGCACTGAGTGCATTGAGGGAAACTCTGATTATGCATGCAACAATCAAGAACTTGGATATGTTGCTAAAATGAGATATGGTGCCACTAGTTGTTCGAAACATATGATGAAAGCGAGGAAAATATTTGAAGACATTCCTTTGATTCAATTGATTATGACCATATTTCAGGATTGGTTAGAAAAGGTACACATATGTAAGTTTTCAATAATTTAAATATTATATATATCTAGTTAATGATCTTTAGAGACATTTCTAATTTTTTTAGAATTTTTTTGTGTAAATTTGGTGTACATGAGATGTTTTTGCAGTCATAGCAGAGCCTAGAAACATCGAAGGTGTTAGCTATTATTTATTGCGTTGCACAAAATAGAGGAATAAGCTAACAAAACCTGAAACAAGTGATGGAATGTCATTTCCCACAGGTGAGTTTAAATTTAAAATTTTATATACATTGTATTCACATGTGCACATTACATTATAAACATTAAATATATATTGTACAAACCTTGAGTATGAAAATGTTGCACACATTCATATGTCTTACCTTGGGTTCATGTTTACCATGCAGGTTTTATTGTAGTGCAAGGGACATATCTAAAACAACTCAAAGTTGTTCAGCATGGGATTCATTTTGTTGACTATCAGCAGTAGCAAGGTATATCAATATAGTCACTTGTGGTGCTGCCACTCTACATGTTATGCGGTTCCACGTACATATGGCGAGAG
Organism: Sequoia sempervirens; assembly: GCA_007258455.2. Classification (NCBI taxonomy): domain Eukaryota; kingdom Viridiplantae; phylum Streptophyta; class Pinopsida; order Cupressales; family Cupressaceae; genus Sequoia; species Sequoia sempervirens. Next base: position 14,941 of record VDFB02215813.1, read on the forward strand.
AAAATGGAATACAGATAGTGATGATCATCAAAAAATTCTACATGTTATTGAAGAGCGTGTTGAACCAGAATCTTTGACTTAGATTATATCCATGGTTTTCAAGTTCACTTGTAACCTATACATGTTCAAATGAGAACTTATAGTAACTTGTACATAGTTGTAAATCATTTTGTGTAAATTACAATTATATGTACATATTTGTTCCATGGAAAATTCTTAAGTTCAAGAATCTTTGATAGCATCATCTCACTTTTTTTGGTTGCATGTAAACCCATATATACTTTCAATCCTTATTTGCAACGTAGTGAATTTTTAAATAATTTTGCCTAAATTACAATTATATGTACATATTTGTTCCATGTAAAATTCTTAAGTTCAAGAATCTTTGATAGCATCATCTCTCACTTTTTTTGGCTGCATGTAAACCCACATATATGTTTTCAATCCTTATTTGAAACGTAGTGAAGTTTTTTAAAATCATTTTTCCTAAATTACAATTATATACAACTTATATTTGTTTCATGGAATTCTTAAGTTCAAATCACCTATACAACATAATTTGTTCCATTAATTGTTCTATGGGAAACTATGTAAATTTAAAAAATTAAAGTATTATCTAATATAAAATTATTGTACACATATAAAACATAAA
>VDFB02215814.1:0-15430 GCA_007258455.2 Sequoia sempervirens
CAGATTTTACAATTGTTTTATTTTTGCAATTAAAGATTGCTTTGAAATCTTTTGCAAAAAGAACTACCTTATTTCTCCAATACAACAATTGATTTTTCTTTCAAAAAAAATCATAAAAAATACAAGGCACAACTCTCCTCATCAACATCTAATTGATTTTCTCTAAAATCAATTGAAAATAAAATAAGCCCTAAATATGAAAACTCATCTCCAAGGAAAAACTGATTATATCATTCTTATTTTAAATGATCTTCTCCAGAATCAATAAAAACCCTAAGTCAAAAATAAAATCTCATTATAGTTTCTATTGTGATATTTTGACTTAGGAGTTGATTATCTTCAAAACTAAACATAAGGAATCGGCCACCATTATTTGATTTAGACATTGACATTTTTAAAAACTAAGGGAAAAATCCCTAAGTCGGCCTAGGGTAAAGCAAACCCTAATGAACAAAATGTGAAAATGCCCTATCTCTTCGCATCATTTGCAAAATGAACTTTTTGGAAGAAAATAGCTCTGTTGTGGGTGCTGCCATGAGCTAGGGTTTGACAGTTTAGAGCTTGATTCGAGCTCACTCCTCTTTGATTTGATCATATTCGGCCTTCATAACACAAGGTAAGTGTTTTCTCTTGTATCCATTTCATCCCTTGGCTTCTTTGATGGGAATTAAAGCTTCACTGGCCGCCATCATGAGATAAAAATCTGATGATTTCTTTACTTTTGTGCTTGTTGTTTTGTTATCTGTGTTTCCTGTATCCTCTGGCCGCCATCTATGAACTCGTACTAGGTTTTTGTTTGGATTTTAAAAGCTACACCAACTCTGGTCGCGGCCTCTTGGCTTCAACAGGCATTAAGTGGTAAGTTACGTTCCAGCCATAGATTTCTTTCTACAGAAAACTTAAGAAAGCTTTTCTTTTATTTATAAATTCATGGCCATACTCAGGTCGCGCCATGTTCTCCTGACTATGAACTCGAACTAAAATTCTATAAAACCTCCATGCATTTTGATTATGATTTTGCTTCAAGTAATCTCTAACCTGATGGAACTTACATGGGTTTTCTTTTAACAACAAAATGATTGATCATTCAGGAACTAAAGCTCTTCTTCAGGTCGTGGCCACTATATTCTCATCTAGTGCATTTGAGGCATTTCTGGGTTCGCCATAATAGTTTTCTGCTCCTCTCTGTTATTCCTCATAAAACCCTGACATGGTTGTCACTGAAAATTGGAAAATTTGTCTTTCCTCAAACCCCAACGTGGGTATACAAAAATCTATATAATCTGATATTTATGTAAAATTTGGGCTCGACCCATGATGATTTACTCCTGCATTTTCAAATTTCACTATATGGGTATTTATAAATTCTGAAGAATATGAACATCTGAATGTATTTTTTCCGTTGTGCCAACTCGACCATGGAAACACTGTGTAAATTTTTTTTTTTTTGGCAAAAACCCCACCTGGGTGTATAATATTATGAGAACACATATTTCTATTGCCTTTTTGTTGAAAACCCTTGCATGGGTATTTTGAAAATAGTAAGAAATCTGTATATTTCAATTAGAAAACCAAATGTGGGTGTGTTGCATTTCAATGAAAACCCATGTATTTTAATTTGCACCAAACTTCATTTTTGTCCTTATATTATACACCTGGGAATGAAAATAATCATGATCATATCGCTTAATGACCACATGAACCCTGATAAAATAGTGGCATCTATATTCTTTTCAGGCCACTTTGATGCTAACTCCTCATTGATTTTCTTTGAAGAACCTCAAGATGGTTGGCTTTTTTATTCTATTTTGAACTTATGCAGAGATTTCAATTAAAACATCGTAGTTCTATGGACTGCATTCTCTCTTACAACCAGCTAACACTTTCAGAAGCACTTTCTGTTATGCTTTGTCATTTTCTGTTCATTCTGGAAGCAATCTTTTCACATTGTAATTCCTAATGTTGCATTTGCATTCTCAACCAAACTGGAACTGACTATTTCATTGATCATTTGAATGCATTGTTTGTCCTTTCATATTTCTTGGGCTTCAACTTGGCACTCTTCATGCATTTTTCTGCCCCATTTAATAAAATTGTTCCATGCACTTGTCCTCATCTAAAATGAAAATCTGAATCTACTCTCTTCGTTAAGGCATTATGTATGCCTATTCACTATCCTTGATTGAGAGAAAGAACACTGTTGAACTGAACCTTGCATGACATTATGAACATGATGAACAAATAATATTGTGGCAAAAGAACATAAACCATACAGCAAATTCTTGGAGACAAAATGTACCGCTAACGATTGAGCCGGATTAAAACCCAATCGCTCACACCAGAGCTTCGTGTTATCACATGATTTTCAAGGAATGCACGCCTGGTTTTACGCCTGATGAATAACCTCACTTTTTAGTTGTACTTCTTGATGACTATGATGATTGCAATTACTATCTCAGCCCACTTGAAATGAATAGGGCAGCATGCCCAGCCCCACCCCTTGTGGCTCCATTTTTTCTCCCACATGCTTGTCTTCAAATGATAATCATCTCATGATTTTCCCTATACCTACACAAAGAAACAAATGATGTTAGCATAAAAAACAATATATGATCATTTTGATGTATCTCTTTCAGCTCATGTTTCTGCACTTTTCTTGATTGTTTCAATGCATGATTAGTAGCATACTACATTATCGTTGATGGTTCATGTAGGTATATTCATAGTCAGAGGCTTTGGCATCCCTCTCTTCCTTCCTATAGGTCAACAGAGCTCGAAGAAGACAAATGGTACCCACTTTTGCGTCGGCCATCAATCAACGGGCAATGATGATTATGTTTATGCTTATGTGATTCCCCTTTATGCATCTTCCATAGTGTAGTGTGTTGTTTATGATGCACTATGACAGTCCCATCCATGGCTTGTGTGGATATTTGATTTCAATCTATGTTTTCATTTCAAAAATAAATGCATCTTAATGTAATGTTGTATATTATCATTTGAATTCCCACAATCAAATGAATTCTTGTAAAATATGAAACCACTTCATGAAATAAAAGAAAGCAATTGAAATTCTTTTGTTGTTTAAGTATGCTCAATATTGTCTTCTTCATTTGATTAAAATGTTGAATAGCAACTTTTGAAATTCTGCTTCCTTATTTTAATGCACAACTGTCACTTGATGAATAATGAACAAAGTGCAAACAACACTTAAGCATAATGTAGAAATAACTGTAACTTCACTTTAAGATATAACAGTGTTTAATCCAGCTCCACCAATTGAGTTGAGCAAAAAATTGGTACATTATCCCTATGGAAATTAATTAAAATAGAGTCTACCAAGCACACACAATTTGATTGGACTGTGAGGGTCTCTTGAAACATTCTCATCAACAACATCCCATAGATTCTATTCATTATATTCCTCCATCTTCACATTTCAAATTATTTCAAGAAAATTTCTCCACCTCTATTCTCCCTGATGAACTTTCCATCTAAAAATTACTGCAACAAGATCACAAAATATCTGCTGCATAGGATCCCACTCAAATCTAGATTATTCCAAAAAAACCAATAATCCACAACTAAAACCAAAGGTGATCAGGCTCTAATCCAACATGTAAGAAAGCTAAGGTAGTGGAACAACTTCCTAGACTAATCTTGAGAGGAGAATAATGCAAAAAATTATACATCTTTAACATCTATATAAACTTTAAACATAAATATCATGCATACCATGACAATGATCAAATATGGGGGAAAAACTATTTCAAGAAAGCCGCACCAAAAATCCAATCCAATATATTATTCAGTAAATCACAAAGATTAAATATACTTTTAGAACTAGCTTCTCATAGGATTATCACCACTTAGAGATCAATAGACAACATGACCACTATCATACTCTCATAATACATCACCATCTCTCTATCTCAGCCATAATACACACCCCTCATGTAAATAGTTACATTCTAGGAGACAAAGGCCATGACCCCTATTTTCAATAGATGATTTATAATCCAATAATATTGGCTTCTTGATGCATTTAATATTTAATTAGTTATAAGGAATGTTTAATTAAATTACTCATGGTGGAACACAAGTGCAATGAAAAAAAGGAATTTAATGGTAAGTTAATTATAGATACTTTTATTTTGCAAATAAACGACAATGATTCGGTTACTTCCAGAACACCATTCATTCTGCAAATCGAACGACACCTCAATATCATTCATATAATCATTTAACTCATAAATTAAAAGCGAAAATCCCCACATTTACCACAAGGACAAATACAAGCAACAAATATTATTTTACCTGCCACTTTTATTTTAAAGATTCAGTTATTGAAAATTTTGGGGAAGGAAAACTTTAAAAGATGGAAAAGAAATAACAAGAATACACAATCGATTTCACAATCCTTCTTTATTCTCTCTGCAAAAGATAACTGGAAGTCAAGAACTTGGGAAAAAAATTGCTTTTGACAGTTTTAGGAATTCAAGAATGAAAGGAAAGGAGACATGGACATAAAGAAGAATAAAAATTGAAAGATCCATATAAGTTGCATATGTTATCCTTAAGAGGGTTTCACTCATTAAATTGACGGGAGTAGTTTTCCACTAGCTAATTTAAGCTTGATCTTTGCTAGATTATGTGAATCTGTGATACTAATAGAAGATTTTAGGTTATGGAGGGGGATCAAAAAGAGTGATTTTTGAGGTACTATTTATTATATTATTTTCAACTTTTATTTGCTTATGTGATTGGATAGTAATGAAATTTTATCTTTCTTTGCTACTTTTTGTCATTTTTTTAAAATTATATTTCTTAGTCATTGTCTTTGTGCACAACATTTCTCAATGTCTCTATTTTTCATCTATGAATACATGTTATTGTGTTTGTAATAACTGCCTAATTTTGGTGACCCTTGTTGTATGACTCTTACAACACAAATGTACTTAGTTGGAATGGGATTAAAGCTATTCATTCCTAAATATTCCTTAGCGATGTGGGAATGGGCATGAGAATCACGTCATTTTCAGACATTTTGTGAAGAATTAAAAGATTTAGTTATTAGTGATGACTGCTGAAAGTAATTCATATACATTGTACACACCATGAATTAAACTCCACACACTGTAAGACTCAACTACAACAATGGAAATAAAAGATGTACACAAGATGAATGGATATTACTATAAAACACATACACAATACACCAAATTTACCCTATAGAAACCCCATTCAAGGAAACAATCTAATATGCTAGTAGAAATAACCTGAAAACCCTTTTATGGAATTGTAGTGATTAATGAAACATATCACACCTTAGTAATTGTTTACCCTTTTGTGCATCTGGTTCTATTTTTTTCTACCAAGATATCATCCTATAATTAGCTACTCTCCTTTCCCATATTTTTAACATAAATACTACTAGGGAGTTTCAATGTTGTAATGTAGTTTGCATTAAATTATCCTCATTCTTTTGCCTTGCAAGTTCTGCTTGGTGTTGCTAATGCTTCTCTTCTTTAGTCATCTCCTGATTACCAAATCGTAGTGTTTCCTTGGAGATGCCTAAATCTCCTTCATTTACCTTAGCCTTGGGTTTTTTTTTCACATCCTCATCCTTAGCATTGTAGTTAAATGATTTTGCAACATTAGTTTATATGCTGGAGCTAACCCCAGTTGCATGTTTGAGCCCCTTTATCCTTAGCAAACCTTGTATTTTGTGTGGTGGACCTTGTATTTTGTTGTTTTCATCATTTCTAGCTTCTTTTTCTTTCCTTGAATATCATTGTTCTTTCCTCCTTAACAATCTCAAAATGATCTTTTGTATGCTATAAAGTTGTTAGAAGAAAATACCCTGATAGAGCAAGCTTTTGCAACTGACTAGGAAGAACAAAATGAACTTGGCATTGCTGCAAATTTGAGGATTAACTAACAAGAGATTAACGGAAAGAGGCATGAAATTATTTTTTTTGGTGCAACTATTGGAAGTTGTTTTCATTGCTAATTGTAGGCTTGTGTGAGCCACATGATGTGGTTTAAGTGCTTAGAATGTGAATAGAAATTAGTAGTCCTCTTCAGCAGTTATTTTCATGTAGAAATGTTTGAATGTGAATATGGTAATTTATGTACCTTTTTCTTTCCCTGGTTATGTTAATGATTAGGCAATAGACTCAAAATCAGTAATTAGGAAACTAAAATTTTGTAGTCAGTTCCAGTTCTACGTAGAGGATAGGTAAACTCTGTTTCTTTCAATTAAATTTTAATAATGCATCCTAGTAGGGAAATACTGATTGTCTTCTTGATTCTTCACATTTGAGACTCTGGATCTGGAATTTCTTTAAGCATCTTCTTTTAAAGATGTATGTAGAATGTTTCTTAATTCATAATCAACTTCTACCATATCTTCTTTGAGTCGACCATTTTAAAATACAGTGAATAAAATTGATTTTTATAGACCCCACTTTCCATCTAGACATAGCCTCGATTCAAGAAGAAATTATTTATTTAATTTCATTTTAAACATTTCCATCAAATTGGCTATTGAAAAGTAGTTGTGTCCAAAATGGATTGAATCTTATTGAATGAAATAAAGAAGAGTTAAGAATTTTCCTTTGGGAAACTAAATTATTTAGAAGGTATAATGTCTTTAACATCTTAGAATAACCATAATGCATATTCTTGATCTATTAGTTGGTTTTTTTTTTTCTAAAGAGAAATTAGTGAAGGGAAAATTAACTAAGGGTTCCTACTCTTCTTCAATGATGGAAAGATGAGTTGGATGTAAATTTTATTATTGTTGTAGCATTGTGTCCATTATTTTTTTTAATAATACAATTAAAATTTCTATGTGTTTTAACACTTTTAAGTAGAACAAATATAGAGGAATGTCTAGCCTGTTCATTGGATTTATGGAATATGTGGGAAACGGATAGTAAGTTGAAAAGGTTTAGCATGTTGAATTCGATTATTGGGTGAATACATGTATATGAGTACTTTAGAAGAATAAGAAATATTGAGGGAACTTGTTAAGTATGCATTTGGAAGGTGCATTAGGGATCTTGTTTATTAATGTTTAACCCATTTAATATTGTTTGTTGTAATAGTAACCCACAATGCCTAATCATCATGACAAGTCATTCATGTATCATGTTTAAATTGAGCTAACATTTGTGATGAATATTTCATGATTCAAGCAAGCCTTCAAGTCAAGTTCTATCACCATAAATCAAGAACTTATTACTAGAGTTTTTTGTGAGTTGCAACATCATAATGTGATCATTCATCCTTCATTTATCTTATTTATTATCATTTTAAGGTTTGATTACCTCAACAAGGTTTGACCAAGGAAAACTCCTATTCACTAACATTTTCTTGCAGGTCTAGGTGGTGGGCACATGGATGAGCAAGACTCACTTATGTTTGCACCATTAGGTTGGTCAGTTATGTTGTACCTGTAAGTTATTTACTTTGAATAAAGATGATTCTTATATGTGCTGACAAATCATTTATCTCGTTTGACATACCTTGACACATTGATGAGTAGGCCTTTCTTGTGTAAGTATCATTAGGAATCCATGCTTGTTGGATGGAATAACAGAAATATTTGAGTATGTAACTGCAACCATTTTTGTATACCTTCTTAACTCTTTTATAGTATTATTTTCTTATTGCTAAAACATCTATGCATCACTGAGTTTAGAAGTAAACATTCTAGTTATAATTGCATAGGCATGTGTGCATTCTAGTAGGACTAGGATTACTTTCATGAAGCTTTCTGTGAATGGTCATGTTTGTTAGTGTACTTGTATGATATTTGGGGGGCCATTGGAAGTGGAATTGTCTTATTTTCAAATACTTGGGAGCACATCACGATAATGTTGGCATTATACTAATTTCATATGCAAGGATGATGCATTAATGAAACTTGAAAGTGCTACTTGTAGATGTATGTGACTTGTAAAAGAACTTCAATATGTTCCTTGTGATATATAAATATGTAATGGATGGTCATGTCAATGAGACAGTATGATCATTTCCGTGGGGCATCTTGTAACCACTGAGACTTTATAGCCAATAAGACTCTTCCCATGAGGCATTTTATTAAGCCAGTGAGGCACTTTTGCGAGTGGTTTTTCATCCCTACAAGGGTTTTCCACTCATGAAAATTATTGTGTTATGGTTCTATTGTGGTTGCATTTATGATCTTTTTATTTCCTTACTTGCATTACAGTATTTGATTTTTAAATGTATTATTGAAACGATAATTCATGTGTAAGCCTACATGGCTAAAACTAATGAAGGTTCAACCTTGTAATGATATACTATGATTTGTTGAAGTATGTTTTCCAATTGAACTTAGTGATGGAAGTAATTTAATTATTCCTCTCATTTTGCACATTTTTTTTATGATAATTTTTATTCTATTAAATTATTATGGAAATTAAGGGTTATAAATAGTAAGTGAAATTCTCGGACCTTACACAGCCCAAAAAAAAATCCACCATTAGATCTAAAACCTAATAATTAATGGTCTAGATTTACAACATATCAAGTATCATTTATTTAATGTATGTCAACCTTTTTAGGAGTTTCCTGAAAAAAGTTAACAAAAAATTATTTACATGCATCCCACTCTCCCCCTTTGCTACCATTTTATATTGGACCTATCAATGTAACTAGCAAATATACATATTCATATATATATATATATATATATATCCTATCAACAATAACTGTTATATAATTGCAAGGCTGAGACATAATTTCCCAACAAAAATGGTTAGAAAATTCAATATGTAATCTACAACAACAAGTAATGTGTGTGTGATTTATCTTGACATAAAAAGGTTTAAGCATTTCAAAATATCTTTGACAAATTTTAATTTGAGGATAATCCTATAGAAATTTATGAAAAAATTATGTTTGAGTCATATCTAAAAATTTCTTTAGATGTGGCTCACAGTTTTGACTACCAATTCTCCTTCTTTCCACATCCATTTGATTCAGAGACACCCTTGTTTTATTCTTCCAATAGTCTTCAATTAGTGATCTCAATGCTTCAACAATTGGTTTATCTTTTTGCGGGAATCTGCTCAAGAATTCCCATAATTCAGTGGAATCAGTGTCCTTAATTATTTGTCACCTTTGAATGACTCTTGATAATAAAAAAATTTATTAGTTATCAATTTTTGACTTGTCTTTCTAATGAGATGATCTTTCCTTGTTTTATTAATTACTAAAGTTGATGTAATGACACATTGTGTGACATTACTATCTTTTAAGTGTGAGGTCTTACCCAAACTCTCATATGCATCCATTAGATTCTTCGTAATAGTTTTTTCACTTGAAGCATTCGATGTTCTCAACCCAAGAATATACATGATGGACCTATACTTTATACTTCACATCATTTCAACAAATAGTTGACATCTTGTGGTCTCATTTAAATTTTCAAAGAAAAATCTCCAAATCTTATGAGCATATCTTCTACAAGTGCATTGTGGAATCTTACCTTTCATTTGCTACAAAATATTCTCGTCAATATTATTCAAAAACTTTGGCTTTCTATGAAAAATTCTAGATGGCGTTCTCATAGGTAAATTCATCTCAACATTATGAATTTCATCAATATTTAAATGAGAAGGGCTAGATGGCATACCTTTGATCAAGGATGGAGTAGATGACATACCTTGAGGTTGAGATGGGAATGATGGTGTACCTCCTTCCTTAAATGTGAGTGATGATGTACTCTCAACTTGAGATGTGGTAGATGGTGTCCCTCCATATTCATTTGTGGTAGATGGTGTCCCTCCATATCCACTTGTGGTAGAGAGTGTGTCTCCAACTATAGTATTTAAATCTCTCTTAGCACGAAGGTTTCACATTCATTCCCTTTGTGCCACCAATTCTATTTCTCTTCTTGATGGTTGAGGTTCCTCTTCAATTGGCATGTCTTCATCAATTCTTTCCAATTTCTTCTTCTCACGATGTTCCCTCATCCATGTTGCCTTCTTTGCATTCTTGGCTTCTATATCTTCTTGTGTTGGTTTAATTCTTGATTGTTTCCTTGGCATGCTAGATAATTTTATCCATAGCATGATAAAGAGACAAATATTATCTCCTAAAAAATGAATCCATACAAATAAATGAAATATATTTCATTCAAACCTTCATACAAAATACTTACAATCATCCTATAGAAGAGTATTTCTAGCATAGACAAAGCTACATGAATTTTTTGATGGTATTTCTTAAAGAAATGTGGTCTTGTGGAATGCCATGATTGCAAGATAGGAACAAAATGGAAGCATGTAAAATGCATATGAATTGTTTGACAAAATGTTTTAGTAGACATGTATGGAAAATTTGGTAGCATAGACAAGCTAGTGAGCTCACTAGCTTATCAAAGCTCGCATGAATTTTTTGATGGAATGCCTTAAAGATATGTGGTCTCATGGAATGCCATGATTGCAAGATAGGCACAAAAGGGGAGCATGACAAGGGATGTGAATTTTTTGAAAAAATGTTTTAGTAGACATGTGTGGAAAATTTGGTAGCATAGACAAGCTAGTTAGCTCACTAGCTTGTTAATGTAGTAGAATTGACAAGGTAGTGGGCTATTTGAAAAAATGCCTCATAGAAATGGGGTCTCATGGTGATTACCACATTGAAAAGGTAGTGGGATTTTTGTAAAAATTCCTCATAGAAATGGGGTCTCACAGTGATGTACATCATCGTGAGACCCTATTTCTATGAGGCAATTTTTGAAACAACCCACTACCTTTTCAATGCTACCACTTTGACAAGCTAGTGATCTCACTAGCTTGTCAAAGCTCACATGAATTTTTTGATGGAATTTCTTAAAAAAATGTGGTCTCGTGGAATGCCATAATTGCAAGATAGGAAAAAAATGGAAGCATTGACAAGGAATGTGAATTGTTTGACAAAATTTTTTAGTAGACATGTATGGAAAATTTGGTAGCATAGACAAGCTAGTTAGCTCACTAGATTTTCAATGCAATAGAATTGACAAGGTAGTGGGTTGTTTGAAGAAATACCTCATAGAAATGGTGTCTCACAAAATACCTCATAGAAATGTGGTCTCAAAAAATGCCTCATAGAAATAGGGTCTCATGTTGATGTACAAAATGCCTCATAGAAATAGGGTCTCAAAGTGATGTATATCACAGTGAGACCCCATTTCTATGAGGAATTTTTCAAACAACCCACTACCTTGTCAATGCTACCACATTGACAAGCTAGTGAGATCACTAGCTTGTCAAAGCTCACATGGATTTTTTAATGGAATTCCTTAAATAAATGTGGTCTCGTGTAATTCCATGATTGCAAGATAGGCACAAAATGGAACCTTGGAATGGGGTATGACATCTATCAAAACATGAAATGTGGTCTCATGAAATGCCATGATCGCAAGATAAGCAAAAAATGGATTTTTTAAAAGACATTACAACCTTCAAGAAAATACAATTGGATTGAGTATAAATCCAAATTCCACAAATTTTATCTTGACATCCTACCTTTGGAACAAGGTATCTAGGAATCAATAAAATCATTGAAAGCAAGGGAGATTGTTTGAAAAAATGTTTTGGTAGAAATGTATAGAAAATTTGGTAGCATAGACAAGGCAATCAACTATTTGAAAAAATGGCTTAAAGAAATGTGGTCTCATGGTGATGCATATCACCATGAGACCACATTCTTTGAGGAATTTTTTCAAACAATTTATTTCCTTCTCTACACTATTTGATAAAATGATTTGGTAGACATGCATGGAAAATTTGGTAGCATAGACAAGTAAATTAGCTGTTTGAAAAAATGCCTCAAAGAAATGTGGTTTGATGCAAGGCATCTTTGATACACCTTTTGATGAAAATTGTTGTCATGTTGCAAGACTTTGAGTTTTCATTTATTTTGGGTCAATAAGGTCATGTAAGACCATTTGGAGTCATTTAATTCTATTTTATGATGTTTTGGTGTAATATTGTCAAAAGTTGCAAATGTTGCAAAATGTTGTCATTATTGCCTAAAAAACTTGTAAATATTGTCATTAGTGTTAACCAGGGAGTTAGAGGTCAGTTTTGTAGTTGGTATTGGTTTTGGAATGATAAATATGCAATGTAATCTTGATCACAAAGGTTGGAGAAAGTTGGAATGCAAGAAACTTCATTTTTCCACATTTGATTGCACTTTTTGTGTAGAAAATTGACTATAATTTACATTGTATGGCTTGGTATAGTTTGGTAAAGCCTAAAAACCAATTGGAGTAGTTGTGGGATTTTTCTACCTTTCTGAAGCTTTTGGTTTGAGAAGTTTTCATTGTTTTTTTGGAAGATATCACATTTTTTGTCTTGACAGGTCAAAACATTGCCTAGGGTTTCCAAAGAACAAAGAAAATTGATGGATAGAGTTTCCACCATTTAAAACCCATGAAAATTGGTGGAAATCTCTGTCCTAATGTTTCCTTCATGTTGGAAAAAGGAGGTTTCCTGATTCTTAGTTTGGAAGAAGTTCTTAATGACAACAGGCTTTCAATTGTGTGTAAATTGCCCTAAAACCCTAGGTTCAATGCTATTTTGATTAATCTATGCACTATTTGTTAATGGAAGGGTGAATAATCATTGTGGTATGTTGTTAGAGGTTTGTAAAATCCTAGGATTCACATGACAAGTTGTTTTTCCCTTGTTTGATGTCATTTCCTTGAAAGCACCTAGTGGCAGCAAGTCTAATTTGTATGCTTCACTATGTCAATCACTTGGTTGGGGATATGTATGTTTGGAAACCCCTAGAAGGTGTTGTAACAGGTTTGAATAAACCAAGTTTCCCATGCTCCATTTTTTCTTCAATGATTGAGTGTCATTTGGGTGCTATTCCATGTTTTAGGCTTTAGGAGAAAATTTCCAAAAATGAACAAGGGTGCAAATTTGCATCATTTGTCTTGAAACCTTGTGTGAAAAGTTTCTAGGTTGTTATCTATTAGTCCTTCATCTAAATCATATTGGTATTAGAGCCAATACAGACAAATCAATGAATTGAAAATAATTAAAGATACCTCCAAGGGTGAATGCTATTAATAGAGTAATAGAAAGGTTAGCCAAAGAGATGGGAGTCAAAATTTCCCAAGAGATGAGAGAAATGAGATTAAGTCTTGATTCAAGGCTCATAGTAGTTGAGACAAACCAGAGAAGAGGTGTGATAACAAGAGATTTGAGTGATCAGGAAGAAGAGATGGATGAAAACAATCCACCATAAGAAGAACCCCATGAAGAAAGAGATTTTGAAGAGTTGAGGATGGAGAGATTGTTGAAAGTAGTTAGAGGTGAAGGTTACAAATTGAAGATGAAACTCTCACTGTATTCAGGTAGCTTGAACAGTGAGGAACTTCTTGATTGGATTGGATAATTAGATAAATATTTTGAACTTGAAGATGTACTTGAGGAACAGCAGGTGAAGTTGGATAGATCAAAATTTAAGGGCCTTCCATCCCTTTGGTGGGACTATATGAAAGAAGAGAGAAGGAAGAAAGGTAAAGAAAAGATCACCTCTTGGGATAGAATGGTTGCAAAGTTGAAAGGTAAATTTCTACCTAGTGATTATGCCACTGAATTGTATAGGAAACTACAAAATTTAAAACAAAAAGACATGGATGTAAAGGCATATATAGGAGAATTCTACAAATTGAGCATTAGATTAGGCGATATGGAAGAGGATGTTGCTAAGGTTGTAAGGTATTTGAATGGACTAAAATATAGCCTACAAGATGAACTAAGTCTTACAAGCCCTAGACAATGGAAGAATGCTATCAACTAGCCATGACTAAAGAAAAGTTGAAAAGAAGAAAAGATAGAAAAATCAAAAGGTAGTAGGAAGGAATTTTAGAGAGAGGATCATTTTCTGATTCGGGACAATCATAAAGAGAGTCAAGGAGATAAGTAATTCTCAGAACAAACCTTAGATTCAAAGGCGATTTAGGGAAGAAGATCAAAATTTTGGGGTAGGTTGGGAATAGAGGAGGATCAGTAGGCTTCACTAGAAAATTCTATAAATGTAATAAATTTGTAGGCGTAAACATGGAAATTCCTAAAGAAATTTCATCTACTTCTTTTGGGAGTGAGGAGGAATCCAGTTGCACAAGGTGGAGATGCTGGGGTGTAAATTCTTCTGCCACAAAATGAAGAACCCAAGAAGTTGAAGTTTTTTCCAATGAGAATAACCTTGATCAAAATTACTTACATGGAAGGAACCACCCCCAAAGAAATCACTCTTTAGGACCACTTGCAAAATCCAAGGTAAATATTTGTCGATTGCATTGATTTTGGTAATCTTGTCTTAGTTTTTGTGGAAATGGTAGGAAATGTTAAAATTGAAAAGATTACCCCATGCCACTCCATATAAGGTATCATATTGGTTAAATAAAGGGAAACAAGTGTTATTGGATATTAAGAAAAGTTAGGTAGAAATTCCAAAATAGGGAGATATACAAACAATTTTTGTGTGACATCATTCCCATGGATGTTTGTCATATATTTGCTAGGTAGACCATGGATGATCTGTATAGGATCTAGACTATTTACAGTATTGAATGCTTAATTCAAAACAACTTGGTGGAATTACAAATTCATGCATACATTAACGAAATTATGCATCAAAACTGAAAACGTAATGTGAAAATCAGAACATGAGAGAGGAGAGAAGAAGTGCAAACAAATTGATAACGGAGTTCGTCACAAACGTGACTACATCTTCGGGTCCGCTCCAATAGAGTGACCGATCTGATTAATCTCCAAAAAGGATTACAAATGCACCAAGACTTATCCCCTAAAACACATCAGCATAACATGCCCTCGATGTGCAAAATAGTCTTCAAAAATCTCTTAGAAAAACTCTCTCTGTTTCACTACTTCAACCTTAGCTTGGAAAAATCTGATTAGCTCCTAAGAGCATACCCCCCTCTTTTATACATAAAATTTTCCTAAAAAGGCTTAACAAAATATTAAATGAATAACTCCCCTTAAAAAATTCGTACATTGGCATATTTTTGTTTTAGACCACTTTTAGTTTAAGTGGTTAGAGGGTTATAATAAAAATAGACCATTTTGTTATGGCCTCGGGCCAACAATTACATCAAAACAAAATAAAGGCCATATATAATTAAAGCCAATTCGATGGCCTAACGGTAAAGCTTATTTTTGGTGCCCGCGTGGTCGGGGGTTCAAACCCTGCCGGCCACGTTTTACACATACCAACCGTAGACTTAACAAACAAAAGAAACCGCTCCAACTTTATATCTTGATGGCCATTTCTGGTGCAATAGTCCACGGCCAATTCGGGATTCAACCGGTCACGGTTTTGAATCCATTGCAGCTATTTTTTGTCTTAAACAACTAAACAAACTCGCCGACAA
>VDFB02215815.1:0-11393 GCA_007258455.2 Sequoia sempervirens
GATCCAAAAAAGAGTGACCCTAAAGTCAAAAATGAGGAAACGGGAGCGACGGGGGTCCACAGATGTTTCCAAATAGCCAAGGAGGAAGGGAATTCTGGAGGGAAAGTTCTGAAACCATCGAAACTTAACGGAACGTTGACAAAACCTTGGCAGTTCATTGAAACACCTCAAACACATCCCAAATCCACCAAAAAGTTGTCCCCAAAGCCAAAAATAAGGAAACGGGACCGACAAGGGTCCACAGATATTTTTGAAATAGCCAAAGCAAGACAAAAGGCAGAAAGGGGATGGGGGACCTTATTTCTCCGCGGATTTGAATACCCCAAGTAGGTGAATTTGGGTAGGGGAATTTGATCATTTAATGACACATGACCAATTTGGGCTTGAAAATGGGGCACACAAAACAAGACAGTTGCAAAGCAACCTGTCAGGAGCGAAAAAAGGGGGTCCCTGCCTACGGCGGGGCGTGTGTGCAAAACATGCACAACAAATGGCGACTCGCTAGGGAAATGCTCAAGAGCATTTTGATGACAAACTGGAATCACGAACCCAGAATCTCTAGTTTCGAACTTCACACTAGGGCAAACAAACCAGACGCCCAACCAAAGGATCAAAACCATTAGCCAACCCAACCTTCAGTATGCTGAAAATCCAAGTGTGTGCAATTGCATTAATTCTCATTCTTCAGTTGCTATAGGAACCCAAGCTTCGTTCAGTTAAGCTACGTAGTTTATTCTAACTCCAAAAGCATCTGGGACATTGTCTCACTCCCAGTCAGGCGTCCATAGCCCTAATGAGGTTATCGTTGTGATTCTCCCGAACATTGCTCTACTGCTGGCCGGGCGTCCATAGCCCCGGTAGAGTTGCTCGGATACCCCTAAAAAGTTGAATTTTCCTTTCTTTTAATTTTTAGTCTTTTCTTTATTTCTTTCTTCTCTCTTTTTAGCTCTTTTATTTCAACCCGCAAGCATTGAAGCTCGTGCTCAGGGCTGAGAATCACAGTGGCACTGAAGCAGAATTTTAGATTTTTCACTTAACTAGACTTCACAGAAGGCCCTACAGTGACTGTCGAATTCTTAAGATGTGTAAGAGCTATAAGATTTCAGAATACGTCAGAGTCAGACTAAGCCAACAACTTATCCTCTTTGAATCAAACACCCAGATCACTTGACACTAATAGAAGACCTTCACCATCCACTCTGAAGACTTGATTCGAGTTTGACAAAGAAATATGTAAAACAACCCCAGGAAATAAGTATGGTTGTTGTGCGCACAGATGTGCCCAGCTAAAAGCAAAGGGACCTCGAGAAAAGTAGCAACAAAGCAAAAGCAAACGAAATGAAAACAACCTACAAAGAAAGCAACCTACACACACCAACTAACCTAAGGAAAGCAGGAAAGCGGAGTATTTACAGGAAACCTATACTACTCAAAAACAAAGATATTTACAAAGCATTATGTTCAGGCAAGGCGAGTTGACATTAACACTCATTGGATTTCGCAGTGCATGCACAAGAAAATGGACAATTTTTGTCATTCTTAACCATCCAAACTTGTCTTTATATTCTGAAAAAATTAATTCAATGTTGCAGCACTCAAGTTCAGTCACGTCATCATGAAAAATCAGCAATTGAGGAGGCTCGTTGAACCCATGGTTAATCCATAAACGGGTTCGTTTTCCCTCATTCCCATAATCAAAATAGTAAGTGCAATTATGAGAAATAATAGGGGCAAGGAAGGATAAAACCTGGATTTCGTCACACGGAGGTGGCATCGTTGGATAGTCAAGAGCAAGCACAACATCGTTGATCGTTGCATTGGCAGCCTCAGGCGGGCACGGTGGAGGGTGCATCACTTTGGACAGTAAGCATGAATAAGGCTGGGAGGATGGGGCAGCAAACAACTTTTTCAATCTACCAATGGGACCCACAATCTCCACTGGTTGTTCCTTGAGGAAGTACACCTCATCTGCATGGGTTTCCATTGCCAAAACCTCTTCTTGATTGTTGTCTTCAAGGGGAAACATGTTGTCCCATCTCCTTTCCCAAGTGTCAGCCTTATTTTCGTGATGTTCAGTGTCATGGGATGATGACATGCATGAATCTGTCTCATTGCAGCTCTCTAGTTGTGAAGAAAAATCTGCAAGGATTGAGGTGGAAGGACCCTCAGTTGCAGCCTGCAGTTGACCAAGCTCATCGTATTTGTTGGCAGCCATCGAAACACCTCCACCTTTATCTTCTTCCTTTTGTTGTTCATGTATCTCCTGATGGTGCCCACTTGTTTCCTCTTGGTCACTATGGCTGTAAATGGAGAAGGAGCTCCTCACCCAATCTGGAAACTCCAGTGCATCATTGTTCAAGGGCTCAAGGAGTATGTATTCATCACTACCGTCTTCTGGGATGTGCTCTTCCTCGACATGAGCATACCTCCGTAGTGTAGCTCCTAATGGAAAGAAGTCATCAATTGATGGAACCTCATCAAGGGGACCAAATTCTATTGCACAATTTCCCTCCAAAGACTCGTCAAAAGCCCACTGTCCATGGCACATAACTGCTCTTCAAGAGGAAGAACTTCTTGATGACTGGTGGACAGCATTCCCACTTGATCTACTTCATCGCTCGGAAGTCTGAAACTGTATTGTTGTCCTTCTTCTATTGCTGCCCCAACATCCTCTTGAGGACTACCTTCAACTGAGTCATTAGTTGATTTGTAATTTTGGTCTTCTTCTTCAATCCTTGAAGTGGCTGCGGGAGGTGATGTGCTTGGTTGTGCCCCTTGTCCTTTGAGTTGCTCAATGGCCTCTTGGCATAGCTTACATGTGAGCTCTTAGTGCGATGAATCATGGAGTCGATACCAATTTGGGAGTAGCAATATCTCCAAATCCACTTGGTATTTCAACTCAGTCCAATCCCTCGCTAGTCTCGAGATGAGCTGGTCATATCTTTCCACTAGTGGGTCCTCATCATCATTTGGGAAGGAAGGTGAATAGTAGACAGCTGTAGCAAGTGGTTGTTCCCACTCCTCCAAATCTGCATTTTCAGATGTTTGATCATTTTCATTCATGAAGGAGAGGTCCTCTAATATAATCTCGCTTATTTCTTTTCCATCATTCTCTATTGTCCCAAAGCTGTCAACCTTTTCCTCTTTCTGATTTTCAACATCATCATTTGCTGCCCCAACATACACTGCTGCAAACTCTTTTGATTCATCTTCGACTACCAATCCATCTTCTAGAGAAGGGGACTTCTTTTCTTCAACGGAGGAACAAATTTTTGATATGTTTCTAGCTGATTGTTCATCAAGGCAGCTTGTTGTCCTAAGGAAATTATCCTCTTCCTTTTGGATTTGATCCTCTATGTCTGCTATCCCAACACTAGCCTGTGTCAGATTTCTTGATTCATTTGTGGTGTGTTGTCCTCGAGCTTCCAACAAATTTCCCACCTCACGGCATGAGTCCCCTTTACTAGGAGATGGCTGCTCCAACTTGTTCACATGATCCTTGACTTGGGCGATGACATTTGTGCATGATGAGCAAGTGAATTCAGAGTGGGGTGCATTGTGAAATCTGCACCAACTTGACATCAATATTTCCTCCAATTTTGGTCCATCCTTGCTGCTCAAATGTTCATGGATCAGCTCCTTGAATGCCTTGGCTGCCATGGTTGTCAATTCTTCCTCCGAGTCTACAAGGGCTAAAGGCTGATATATTTCCCAAAAGGGAATTTCTCCCTACAAGACCTTCTCAATTCTGTCCAAGAATTTTAGACACCCCAATTCACTATGCTTGCAAGTGCAATGGATCCGACATCTATCCACTAATGCAAATTGTTGCAATGGATTCTTCAGTCTCTTGTTCAAATTTGTATGCAGCTGAGTGATGTCAATTTGTGCATGCTGCTCCATTTTGACTCAACTTCTTTTGCCTTCAAAATTTTCTAAATTTTAGCATTGAAAGAGATCTCCCTATCTCAGATTTCTTCTTTGCAAGTGCTCCTTTCGATTTCCAACTTTCAGCTTTGTAGCCTCAACATGTCATGCCCTCCTTCTAGCACCAGTTCTATTGATGGCGTTAGGAGGAGGAGGGAATAAAATGAGTCACTTCCAACCTTCAGCTTTTTATTCCCAATATGTCAACCCTCCTTCTAGCGCCAGTTCTATTGATGGTGTTTTTATGCACTTTTCAACACAGGTAATGCGTAGGTGCATTACCTTTCTTGAAAGACAATCTTCCATAGTCGGATTGCAGAACACTATCCCAAGGTCTCTCGAATGTCAGGTCATGACAATGCTTAGATACCTCAGTAGTTTGATGTGATTTGCTGGAATCATAAGGCGGTCTTACGGATGGGTTATAAAGCATGGAAGTTGGATCTTGAAATGGAGTTTCAAAGTGCTGGAAGTGAATGAATGGTGGCTGTCCACTCAAAAAAGCAAGTTGAAACTCATCAAATTCATCTGATTTAGCTTCATGGTGATGCTTTGGATCCTACTCTACCAAGGATTAAAAGAAACAGCAAAAGGAGAAGGGTTAAGAAAGTTATTCTAATCCTAAGCTAGGAATGAACAGTAACAATGGTGGCTGCTAAAGTAGATAGGCTTCCTAAACTGAGTTTTGCTTGACCAAGAGAAACCTACAGCTACACAAAACCAGTGCAATCTTCTAAGGATTGCAGATTTTCACATCACATACACACATCATGTACATGCAATCGAACTAAGTTGCTGCAATAAAGGAAAGAAGCTCAGACTAGCTTTGCAAAGTGATTCATCATCAATGAACCACAAAAAACATGAGCTAAAAGTTCATCAAATACTAAAACAACAAACACCATCATCACTCCCATTCAAGAAACTAACACTAAAACTAACATGGAAGGTGAACCATGCATACATAAAGAGCAAACTCAAAAGGAACACCCATAAATCATGCAATGTTGCTTTCTATTGCTGCAGAATGTCTTTACATCAATTCTCCAACTTTTACAAATGAGGGGCAAGCCCCTATTTATAGTTTTCCAAAGCCCAAATGAATGGATAAGATTCAATTACAATGAGTGGATCAGATTCAATTACATTAGGGTTTCACCTACCCCTCATTATCTAGCAATTTTAAAATACATTCTTTGTCTTTTCTTTGTTTTGTCATCTAGTGCTAGTCACTGTAGCAATTTTGTCATTTAGCTAATTTCCCTTTTCACTATAGCAAAAACTGTCTGAAAGTTATCTTTTGCTTGATGTGCTTGCAGTGTTCTTCCTTTGATCAAACGAGTCCGTCGATGATTGACATCAATGGATTGGTGGCCCTTGATTCGGGCAGAAAGTTCCTTAGAAATCATCATCATCTAGAAAAAGGTAGGACAACTCCCTCAATGGGCCTCTTCGATAGACCTACGGAAGGCTTCTTGACTCCTGTAAACACAAAGTGTCGTAAGTGCATTTATACATGAGTTAAGGAAAATGTCAGTCAAACCTACAAATCCCCTGTTAGATCTATCCATGCATCGTCAAAATATCTTGATATTCATGTTTGGAGCTCATTCGAGCCATAAACATTAATGCGTGCTTCAAGGGTGCGAGCGCTAGAGGGCGGAAAGACGGTGGAAGAAAGCTAGAAGGCAGATAGCGGACGGAAGCCAAAATAGCCGGGAAGAAGGTGGGCTCCCGGATGTTCAAAACAGCTAGGAAGGAGGGAGGCTCTCGGATGTTCAAAACAATCAGGAAGGAGGCAGGCTCCTGGATGTTCAAAACAACCGGGAAGGAGATAGGCTCCCGAAACGGCCACGGAGGGCCCAGGTTCTGGAGGGCTGGAAGGAGATGGCCGCTGGATGTTCCAAATGGCCAAAGAGGGACGGACTTCCAGAAATGGCCACGGAGGACCCGGGCTCCGGAGGTCAGGAAGGAGACGTGGCCGCTGGAAGTTCAAAACGGCCACGGAGAGGCAGAGCCCCGAAAACAGCCATGGAGGGGCCGGGCTCCGGAGGATGGAAGGGAGGTGGCCGCCGGAAGTTCCAAAATGGTCACGGAGAGGCGGAGCCGCAAAAATGGCCACGGAGGGGCTGGGATTTGAAGGCCAGAAGGGAGGTGGCCGCCGAAAGTTCCAAAATAGCAAAAGGGGGACGAAGCTCTGAAACCACCGAAACTTAACCAAACTTTGACGAAACCTTGGCAATTCATTTAATCACATCAAACACATCCCATATCCAAAAAAGGGTGACCCCAAAGTCAAAAATGAGGAAACAAGAGCGATAGGGGTCCACGGATGTTTCCGAACAACCAAAGAGGAAGGGAATTCCGGAGGGAAAGTTTCGAAACCATCAAAACTTAACAGAACATTGATGAAACCTTGGCAGTTCATTTACGCACTTCAAACACATCCCAGATCCAAAAAAGGGTGACCCCAAAGTCAAAAATGAGGAAACGGGAGCGACGGGGGTCCACGGATGTTTCCAAACAGCCAAGGAGGAAGAGAATTATGGAGAGAAAGTTCTGAAACCATCGAAACTTAACGGAACGTTGACGAAACCTTGGCAGTTCATTGAAACACCCCAAACACATCCCAAATCCACTAAAAAGTTGTCCCCAAAGCCAAAAATGAGGAAACGGTACCAACAAGGGTCCACAGATGTTTCTGAAACAGCCAAAGCAAGACAAAAGGCAGAAAGGGGATGGGGGACCTTATTTCTCTGCAGATTTGAATACCTCAAGTAGGTGAATTTGGGTAGGGGAATTTGATCGTTTAATGGCACATGACCAATTTGGGCTTGGAAATGGGGCACGCAAAACAAGACAGTTGCAAAGCAGTCTGTCGGGAGTGGAAAAAAGGGGGTCCCTGCCTACGGCGGGGCGTGTGTGCAAAACATGCACAACAGGTTCTTCATGGACATTTATCAGGATTGAACCTGCAAGACACAATCTAATGAGACTTTTAGCTTTTCTATCAATTACATCATATTTTGCAGCCAAAGCTGCATCTGTAGGCCTCTGGACATTTGCATCCACTGCATCCCATAGATCTCGATCAATCAACAGATCTTCCATTTTTAGCTTCCACATTTCAAAGTTTGTACTAGAAAACTTCTCTACCTCAATCCTCCCAAATATGCTCACCATTCAAAAAATATATCTGCAACAAGATCACAACGTATCTTCTGCACAAGCTCCCACTCAAAACCTTGATTAGCTCAAAAAACCCAACAAACCCACAACTGAAACCAAAGGTGATCAAGCTCTGATACTATTTGTAAGGAAATTAGAGTAGCGAAAACAATTTCCTATGCCAATCTTGAGGAGAAACACTATGCAAAACTTTAAGACTGATCAAGTAGTTACAGAAAATCAACACATTCAAACATGAAATAAACAATGAAACACAAAACACCAAATATGTGTGGGGAAAACCCTTTCGGAAAAAAAACCCCACTCCAAAGCCTGCTCAATGTATTTCAAATCCAATATCAAGATTACATACACTTGCAGAGCAAGTCTTTTACAGGAGTATCACCAGTTAACAACTCTAGAAGAATTCTGGCAGCATTCCAACAGCATAACAATACCTGCGAACTCAATCTCAAAAACTACTCCTCAAGCCTTCAATTTATAGACCTTCAGCAATACAAGAAACCACCAATGGTTTACAAAACCATGTGCTTGGCTTCTTCGGCAAGATTCCAGTCTAAAACAAGCTCTCACGTCCAAAATGAAAACCCCTATTTTTGACCCTTACAAATGTCATAAAAACTGTCATAGAATCTCTAAAAATAGTCCTCCCATGATAGACTATCACATGGGCATCTTATGACACCTAATAAACCAATTTTCAAAGCATCAACAATGTGTAACAGCTGTAGGAAAATATTAAATGAAAATAACTATTATGGGAAATATGCAACAAGGTTGAGACATATCATTTCCCAACAGTAGCGTGGTTTAGCATACCTTTGCTCCTATATATTCGATTACCATTTCATTTGTGACATTTCTCACACTCACCATTTTTAGCCTAAACCATTTGAGTGTGTGGGGCAAACAATGAATTAGATAATATTGTTAGGACTTTGAAAAGCTACACTAGAGATTCTAGAAGAGGAGGCTAAGAGAGTAACTCGGTCTACTATGCATTTCCATCACACTGTATTTATATAGGATATTTTGTTTTTTTATTGGGTTATGCTACTTAGCTTGCACACCTTTTGTGTCCTTTTATATGATTTTTATTTTATTTTCTTTGTAATTTCTATTGTTCAAGTTGAAAGCTTGATGGCAACGTCCAATAGCTTCCTCACCCAAACACCCTCAATTTTTTTTTATCAATAGTATTCCACGAGATATGTCCCTTAAAACACTATCTGATGTGGTTCTTTTTATTCCTAATTTTGACAATGATAGTAAATGGTTGGATAATTTCACTTTAGATGGATATTTTGTGGGTAAGGTCCCTCTTGAAAGCATGCTTAGAGATTGGGTTGGCAAAGCTTGGACCCCTCATGGGATCTAGTTTACTGTCATGCAAAACCTCACCAAAGAGTTTTTTTCTTTTTTGTTTCATGAAGGCCAACAATGTTGAGGCTATCCTCAAGCAGGACACATGGCTTGTCCATTCTTCCCTTCTAGTTTTCAAGCCTTGGACTCATGATTATTTTGCTTCAAAAGACAAGACTCTTCAAGTTCTAGTTTAGGTTAAGTTTCCTATTCTTCCCTTGTCTTCTTGGAGTTTTTTTGCTTCAAATAACATCTTCTCTAGGAACTATAGTATGCATAGAGCTTGAAAATTTATATTCAACTCATCCCCACCAATTCATCTATGTGTACATAGACCCCTCCAAGGACTTCAAAGATGATGTGTGGTGCAGGAGCACCTACACCTCATCTTCCATTTGTGTTCATTTGATGGTGAATGATGGTTAGTTAGTTAGCGTTGGTATTTTTGAGTCTTTTTGTCATTAATAAGGTAAATCAAGACCATTGAGTAAGATTTAGGTTGTGTTTTTGCGTTTTGAGTCAAAAAGTAACAAAATGCAAATCTTGCACTAAATGTTGTCATGTAGCCTTTGAAGGAAAAAAAAAACTTGAATTTATGTATGCTTAGGAAATATTGGAGTTTCAATATTGTAATAAGGCTGTTTTGAAGCCACTTGAATGATTTTAGAGGTCTAGGGTGATAGGATTGAAATTTGCTTCAAAAAAATGCAAAGTAGTCATGTTATTAATTTGATGTAATTTCACAATTAATGATGTAAACACAAAAACCAACAATTCCCTCCTTCAAATATCAGTTGAGGGCATTGGGGAAGGTATACAACATGTTTAAATAACCTCCATTGGGTCGAGGTAGAGAATAAATTGAAGTTTTGAAGCATTTAATAAGAAGAAAACTCCGTTTTTCTAGTTTTTACAACATTTTTTACTGTTATTCCTCTAGTAGCATTGTATGGCCCTCTAATGCATATGGTTTGATAAAGGGGAGAGTATTCTTTCTTTTGGAGGTTATTTGAGTTAATTTCATTAAGAATTGAGCAAGTTACATCCATTTTACTGCCAAAGGGTCTAAAATCCTACAAAACAAGGGTTTGTTCACAAATATGTTCATAATTCACCATTCACCATAGGAAAATTCTGATTTTTGGTGGAATGGTGGATTTAAGTGTCCTTTATATGATGAAATTGGTTTCAAGAGGAAATGTGGAGGTTTGCAAAAGTTATGTGATGCCCTAGGTCTAGTTTTACCTTGAAACGGTCCAGAAAAAGATCATTTGTAAGCATTTCTTTTGATTTTTGTGTATTTTAAGTAAATAGAATGGATGTAAGGTGTGAATTGGATCCCGGGGAGCATTTTTGAACCTACTAAATGTTTTAGGGGTGTTGGGGTGTGCCTTGACAAGTTGAATCCTTCCTTATGCAGGCCTAGTTAAGCCTCTTTGGTGGCTTGAAGATCATTCTTTTGAATCATTTGTTGTTAGTTTTTGGTTTTGTGCTTTCAAGGATTTGTAGGGGCTGATGTTAGATGTCTAAAATCAGTTCTCTTTGGTCTGGTTCTTTCTTTATCAATATTTAATCATGACTGTCCTATTTCATCTATACTACAAGAATGCATGGCTTGTTTGGAAGCGATAGGAGAGTGAGTGTTTTTATGTGCAAAATTTATTTTTCTGATCATGATTTGTCATGTTGGGAGTATTAAAATCATCCCCAATTCCTATAGTGATTTCTTGATGAGAGATTCATGTTGATGATTAAGTTGCTTTGTTGAAAGGAATAGTGAAAAGATGTGTGCACATACAGTGTTTGAGAGAAGTTTTTGAGAAAAGATGTTGCTTCCCCTGCCACTCTACATCAAAGTGGTATAAGAGCATTCGGGAGTAGATTTGTTTTCATTTTTCATGTTGAAGAAGAAGGTGAAGAGGCAAGGTTGACAAGATGCCTCCAAAGAAGAATGATATGGCTAAAGAGATTAAGGAGATGAAAGATAAACATGCTAAGGAACTTAGAGAGTTGGAGGAAAGGATCATAGCCTTGGAGACAAACAAAAGAATGGATACTGAAGGGAGTGAGTTAGATGAAAAGGAAGATGATGAGTTTGAAGATGTGGAAGAAGAGCTTACTCTAGAGGATCAAAGAATTGCAAAGTTGTTGAAGGCAATGAAGAATGACAAGCCTAAGGTAAAGATTGATGTTCCAAAGTATGGTGGAAGTTTAAATGATGAATAAATACTTGACTACATTGCTACATTAGATAACCATTTTGAATGTGATGAGGTTCTTGAGGAGAAAAGAGTAAAGATTGCAAAGAAAAAGTTGCAAGGCCATGCTTTGGTATGGTGGGATTACTTTCAATCTGAGACGAGAAAATAAGACAAGTCTAAAATCACCTCATGGAACAAGATGGTATCAAAACTCAAAGGTAAATTCTTACCCAAGGATCATCAAGTTCAATTTTTTAAGAAATTTCAAAGCTTAAGGAAAAAGGAAATGGATATTAAGTCTTATACTGAGGAATTTTATAAACTAAGTTTAAGGTCTGGTCATCATGAGAATGAAGATGAAAAAGTTGCTAGATATATTGGTGGTTTGAGGCTTAATATACAATATGAATTGGTTTAGGCTAACCCTAGGAGTATAGAGGAGTGTTATCAAATGGCAATCAAAGTGGGGGAGAAGCTTAAGAGGAGACAATAGAAATCAATGAGAGGGAGAGGTGGTCCTAGTGCAAGAGGAAGATGAATGCTTTCTACATCAAAGCAGCCAAGTGAAGATCAAGAAGGAGCAAATAAAGGTAAAGATCACAATGTTGATTCTAGAGGTGGTTTTGGTTTTAGAGGAAGAGGAAGGTTTGGTACTGGTAGAGGTACTAATGATTTTGTAGGAAGGTGCTACACATGGAATGAGTTTGGCCATCC
>VDFB02215816.1:0-12173 GCA_007258455.2 Sequoia sempervirens
CCTCTCCCTCCCTCCCTCCCTCCCTCACCTCCATCTCTCTCTCTAGTCCCTCTCACTCCCTCTCCCTCTCTCCCTCTCCCTCTCCCTCTCCCTCTCCCTCTCCCTCTCCCTTTCACTCTTCGTGTACCTCTCTACCTCTCTCTTCCTCTTAGGTCTCTCCCACTACCCCCCCCTCTCTCTCTCGCTCACTCACTTTCTACCTCCCTCTCAGGTATATCTCTCCCACTCCCTCACTTTCTCTCTCAGGTGTCTCCTTCTCACCCTAACTAGATAACTCTCTCTCTCCTCCCTCTCTCTCCCTCTATCACTGCCTCCCTCCCTCTCTAACTCTCAAATATCTCTCCCTCTCCCTCCCTCTATCTCTCTCTCCCTCCCTCCCTCTATCTCTCTCTCCCTTAGAAGTAACTTGAGATGGGCAGAGAGAGATAGATGGAGAGTGACTTGATATGGAGAGAGGGAACGAGAGATGGAGAGAGTGTGTGAGAGAGAGACCTGGGAGGGAGATGAAGAGATAGAGAGAGATAGTGTCTATGTGTGTGGTTGTTTGTGTGTGTGTGTGAGAGAGAGAGAGAGAGAGTTGAGAGAGGGAGAGTGGGAGAGAGAAATATGAGAGGGAGATGGGGAGTGTAAGAGAGAGAGGGAGAGAGAGAGATACATGAGAGAAAAGAGAGAGGAAGTGGGAGATACCTAAGAGAGAGAGAGGGAGAGGGAGATAGAGAGAGGAGTGAGTGGTAGAGACCTGATAGAGAGAGAGAGAGGGAGAGAGGGAGATAGAGAGTGAGAGGAATATGGAGAAGGGAGGGAGGGAGTGGGAGGGATGTGTGTGTGTGTGTGAGAGAGAGAGAAGAGAAAGAAGAGAGAGAGAAGAGAAGAAGAGAGAGAGAGAGAGAGAGAGAAGAGAGAGAGAGAGAGAGAGAGAAGAAGAGAGAGAGAGAGAGAGAGAGAGAGAGAGAGAGGTGGAGTGTGTGTGAGAGAGATATGGAGAACTCTTGAGGAGGGAGAGAGGGGAGAGAAGAAGATAGAAAGGAGGAGGGAGAAGACGAGAGGGAGAGAATATAGAGATAGAGGAGGAGAGGAGAGAAGTGAGAGGGAGATATAGGGAGGGAGAGGGAGAGAGGGAGAGAGAGTGGGAGACAGAGAGACCTGAGAGGGAGAGTGTGAGTGTGAGTGAGATATTGAGAGAGAGAGAGAGAGAAAAGAGAGAGAGTGAGTGGGAGAGACCTGAGAGAGAGAGAACTAAGAGGGAGAGAGGTTGTGGGAAATAATTGAAAGAGAGACCTTAGAGGAAGAGAGACTTCAAAGAGAGGGAGAGAGAGAGAGAGGGAGAGGGGAGATGAAGAGTAAGAGGGAGAGGGAGAGGGAGAGGGAGATAGAGAGGGAGAGAGAGTGGAAGGTACTTGAGAGAGAGAGAGAGAGGGAGAGAGAGAGAGGGGTCTAGAGTTCAAGGAGAGAGAAAGTGAGAAAGATAGGTATAAAGAGGGATAAAGAGAGAAGAAAGAAGGGAGGGATAGGTACAGAGCTTAAGGGGAGACATAGTGATATATAGAGGGGAAGAGAAAGGGAGAAAGAGATATGATGATTTATGAAGATTTCTTCATCTCCTTACTACAAAAAATATAAATATTTTGTTATTCATTAATTTTTCTAATGTTTTAAGTATTTTGAGATGAATGTTACAAAAAATCATGAAAAAGAGACATTGCATGCAAAAGTAGTGAGAATTTGATGTTTCAAAAATGAAATATGAAGTTCAAATAATTATAATTATTTTTTTGTGTACAATATAGAAACATCACCTCTTTCATTGTGTAGAGATCTCAATCACCTTTCCAATGCTTGTAAAAAGTCAAAATTTTGATAAGAAACACAAAAATTATGCCCATTTTACTAAAAAGGGTTTTTTAGTTCTTCAAAATGGATATCCATAGATACCCATTTTGTTTCATCCATTTTGTTTGCATAAGTTGATGGAAATTAATTTCAGGAAACTGATATTTGTTTATAATGGATATTTGCTGAACAAAATGGATATCTGTTACAAATGGATATCCATTTCAGTTTGGTATTACCAAACCAAAACAAATATTATACCCAACCTATACAAAAAGTCAACATTTTTTTTTTCATGATTTTAAAGTAAAAACAAGTTTTTTTTCCTCATTGCCAATTTTTGGACCCCCATGATCTTGCACATTCCCCCTAGATGTCTATACTTTAATCATGTTTTCCTTCATGAAAGCTCAAAGTTCATAGAGGTAGAAATGCTAAAGTTATAGTTTACAATGTTTTTCTTTTTCCCTAATGCAAGTTGAAATGTGAACCTAGATATTTGAAAACCTTCGAAGATATTGTTTTACGATATCTTTTAGGAGTGTAAATACATGGCTCTTTTCAAAGTATTTGGACTAAGTTAATAGGTTTTATCGTTTCAGAACCATGTTAAGTGCTTGTTTGGATGTGTTAATTATTAATTCAAGCCCAAAGTTTTATGTCTTTCAAAGTAACCGAACAAATTTGATAATTTTTTCATGAAGACAAAGTACACCCTAGGGATAGACACCTCTTCCTAGGTGGGCTTACATCATACCCTGAAGGGATGATTTTACATGCAACGAATGGAGAGGATTTTTATGCTCAATGATAAGTCAAACTTGGTAAGTAACTTCTCAAAAGTAAATTCCAATGCACCACTTCAAAGTATGTTTTGGATAAAAGGGGTGGCTTCTACAAACATTTTGTTTTTAGTCATGTTTTGGGATAACTGGTGTCTATACATGCGGTGATTCAATCAATTAAGAGACCTCCCAACCCTTGTGGGTTTTTACATATCAAATGAATACTAAGGGATACATTTGTCGATATAGAGCATCTGCACTAGGTGGTTGATGAAATTTCCTCACACCCACAATAGTTTATATAGTAGACCAAAAAAAAGTATCGCTTGGGTCGCCTTTGAGTTCTCCAGTGCGGGATGTGTCTCAAAAGGAAGGCCCTCTAAAGGTATGTTTTTAAGTAAAAAGTGCAAAACTAAAGATGGTTTTCATCACTCAAGATCACCAAAAAGGCACAAGGCAAGAGGATAGTGACCTAGTTTTCCAAATATGTAATACACATAATACACAGTTTCATTACAAATGTTGTTTTTAAGCCCCTCGAGTGGTGCTATCCAAAAAAAGTGAAATAAGACATGTACAAGATAGCAATGGTTCTTCTTAAAGAACACAATAGAAGTGTTCTAGATATCAATCAATGAGATAGCAAAGGTGCAAGAAAAAAATGATTTGTTCATTTTAACCCCAAAATTGAGTATTTTCTAGATCCCTATCTTACTTGGTCAATAAAATGAAGTCGAGAGTTTGTCAACAAAATGAAATCGCTTTGGTCAAACAATCAAAATATTTCCTTAGAGATTTGAGAAGGTTCATTTATAGAGCACCAAAATCGAAATGTTTGTTTTTGGGGTTCTTTTTAAGCACCAATTTTGAAATTCTCTAACTCTATGAAAGCTTTAAAAGTCTCATTTTAGAGCACTAAAAATGAAGTGTTTGTTTGTCGGGTTATTTTTAAGAAACAATTTTGAAATTATCTAACTCTATGAAAGCTTT
This sequence comes from Sequoia sempervirens, assembly GCA_007258455.2. NCBI lineage: Eukaryota > Viridiplantae > Streptophyta > Pinopsida > Cupressales > Cupressaceae > Sequoia > Sequoia sempervirens. The sequence continues at coordinate 3,606 of VDFB02215816.1, forward strand.
AAAAGATTAATTTTAGAGCACCAAAAATGAAGTGTTTGTTTGTGGAATTCATTTGAAGCACCAACTTAAACTTTTCTATCTTAGGAAAGCTTTGAAAATTAAAATTTATTCGACCATTTTTCTTCCTTGTAGCAAAAGTGTTAATTTTTTTTGGATAAAAACCAGTTATACCTTTGCAAATCCTACATAAACAAACATTAGTACCTATTACAATTCAAATCAGACTCCTGTTAGCATTAGAAGTCAAAATTTAACTTGTAGATCTCAAAAACAGGTTAATAGAGAAAAAGCGAAGAAACCATAGTCAATAGTGGTCTCTATTAGAGATCAAAAATGTAAAAAAAAATAGAAGCACCCTTAGTCAAACAATAGAAGTGCTATAAAAAGTCAAAAGTGCCAGAAAATAGATTAAGTGCACCAAAAAGCAGTTCAAGTGCACTGAAACCATGAAGGAAAATGCAATTTTTTTCTAGAACCTATGTATGAAGATTTTTCTATAGCGCTTCTAGGACTTGCATCTTCAAAGGTAGCTCATAAAATTGTTAGTGTTAAGTACTCAAGTCCCACTGGGTGTGCCAAAATGTGTAAGGGGGAAATCTGTAATTATAAACAAGATAATTGCATTGAATAGAAACTAATCTAAATAAAAAACAACAATCAAGATTTATGCCCATTACTCATGAAATGAAGCTTTCTAAGAGCTATTAAAAACAAAAAATGAAATCCTATGAAATCATATTGAATTCAGAAGTAAAGGAAAGTTTGCCATCCCATGTCAAAGTGTGTTCACGAAGATGTTGTGTTGTTCGTATCAACACAAAGCCTGCATTGTTGTGTGTGAGAGCTTTGAAAGATGTGTGTATGTTGTTGATTGAAGAAGTGTTAAATCTTTTTCAATGTCAATTATGATCTTAGCATCACTTTGTTGTATGAGGTATGTTGATTCTCCCATTATTTTTTGTGAGGAAAGAGGTTTGTTATATAGAATTTGTGATTTGAAATGAACGCTCAGGATTGCATAGTAGAATATCTTGATTGAAGGTTGAAAGATGTTGAAAGGATTTAGATGGGTATAATATGTGAAAATTGATTACATAATTAGTGTGATGGAACAATAGATTGACCAATTAGGAATATAGATTGATTAGTTAGGAAATATATTGGTTTGTTAGGAAATAGACAGAGCAATTAGTGATTTGTAATTTACTCAATCAAGAAGGTGGCCGAGGGTAATTAATTAATTGATTTAATTAATTAATCCTTTTTGGAGTTGAACGTGCAAATCAAGTTTAACTTTTGCAAATAAAGTTGCATTTGTTTGATTTGATTTTTGTTGATGGTTTGAATACTTTATTTATTTAAATTTTGGAAGGAAAGTGATTAAACTATTACATTTTAATAATTTAATCGACTTAGGGGAATAAAGTGAATTAGTGACATAAATAAATAATTGGCCTTATTTAGTTAATCAGGAAGAATAAAGTTAAATTAGGAATTTATTAAATAAATGTACTTTATTTAATTGGTTGAATTTGATGAAAAAGTGAATTAATTAAATAATGTCATATTATTTAATAAATAGCAGAAATTAGGGTTTCAAGACTATTAAATAAAGGAAATTTATTTAATTTGTCAAAAATGATGAAACAGTGAATTAATTAAATATTGTCGTATTATTCAATTAATAGAGGAAATTAGGTTTTTAGGCACTTTTGATGTGAAATTCAATGATATTTGATGATAATGATGTCGATGATGTTAACATGTTATTTTAAGTGTGTGATAAGCGTTAGGTCAATTTTACATGTCTACAAATACACATGGTTTTTACTCAAAAAAGAGGAAGAGTAAAAGATAAGACATGGGATTATAAAATTGAAACCCTACTACCAATAACACATAGAAGAAGGATGAGAAAAACACTATTATTCTTAGCTTTAAACTTACAACACACAAGTTTTCAATTATCACAGGGAAGAAAAGTGATAGAATTTTAGTCACAAATCAAACAATAGTATATCACTAAGAAATATAATAATAACATTTATTCTATTCATTTATCAAATAAATACTTATGAAATCTACACATAATGACATAATATATAGGTAAGTGCATAAAGACGTGGGACCAAAAAGGGGTCTTAAGTGGCCACTTTTTCTGAAATTAGGAAAGACTAACCTTGGATGAAAAATTGAAGATAGTTATAATCAAAATTTTAAGATGCAACATAAACAAGAGTTGTAGTGCTCTGAGTATAATTTCTAAACTACTATTTTTTTTTTGAAAATGGTAGAGACTAAGGGGTTCAACAAGGTGGGGGTACACAAATTGGTCCTATCATTTTGAAAAAAAAACATAGTGTCTGGTGTGGCCCCCCTAAATTGTTAATTTTTTTAGTATTTAAAAGATTGCTTCGATGAGAAATTAGCTAACACCATCTAGTTTATCCTTGTTTTTTCTACTTATTTTTTGTGGACACGAAAAAATATCCCTTTTTTCTTGCTTGATTTATGATAAATTAGACTTAATGAGGCATTGATTTGGTGTTGTGAGGTGTTTTTCACATCCAAACTAGGTCTTGGACCCTTGCAAATTGAATAAAATTCATTTAATGATGTCTTGTAAAGGTGTTGTAAAGTGTTATAAAATACTTTCACACCTCTCTAGACTTAATGGACATATCCTTCCCCTAATACAACATTGTAAAATATATTTAATGGCATTATCACATTAATCTAGAAGGCTTCTAAATTAAACTTAACTCCAATCTAGTGTTGTAATGTGTCTTACATATTCACATTGGATGTTGTGCCTTTCTAGGCTATGTGGACCTCATTTTAGTGTTGTAAAGTGTATTTAATCACACTTTCACATTGAATTTTGTGTCCCAAGCCCTAATTGACCTTTACATCATCATTAATAGGCCCCTATTTCCCTATATTGTGCATCCCAAGGAATAATTTGATCAACTACCCGATGAAATCAATGTAAGAACTAAAATTACTTATTCCCCAAAATTCTAGCTGTCAAAAAGCCCCCTCTGGAATTAAGTCACCCATCTAGGTAAATGAGTCCCTACCAGGTGGGACTAAGTCGCCCAACATGATGACTTAGTCCAATTTGGCCTATTTTTGAGGTTTGAGCAGAAAATTTTGGAATTTAAGTTTATTTCTCTTTCATGTTGGCCTTAGGGATCCAATTAAAGAACAAATAAGTTGAATTGCCTATAAATATAAGTCTCTAAACCCTAATTCATATCTCATCATCATTCATTCATCATACATCATATTCTCAAGTCAAGCAAGTTAGGGTTTCATCATTCTAAGTCATCAAGATAGCTTCCAAGGAAATTCAAGGGAAAATTCTTCATCTTTTGCTATAGAAAATCAAGATATATCATCATGGAAAAGTATTAACTCCATTGTTTCATGCTTCATCACATTCTTTCTTCATTTTGGCTTAATTACCTAAAAATGGGTTTGACAAAGGAAAACCCCCATGTCCTAACGTTCACCATTTCTTTCTCTTTCATTGTGTGTTTGCAGATTTAGGCACTTTAAGGGTTTGAAGATCATTCAAGATTAGTTTGAAGGCTCATTGAAGACATATCCTTGTTTGCAAAGCCAAAATGTAATACCCCTCATACTATTTAGACTTATTATCTTCTGGTCCTTGCTTGGATACTGTGATGATACTGTTACTGTTTGATATGGTTAGTTAGATGCTAGATGATGATGTTATTCCATTTTGGACATGATTACTTTATATGACATTAGGGTTGATTATATCAGTTAATTTTCTGAATTATGATTTAATGCAGTGATTTAAATTAATATGTTATGAGATGATTGTTAGAAATGTAATTCATTGATTATGCTATAATTGTTAGACTAGGGTGACGAAGGACAATATAGCATCACTCGTTCGCGAGTTCCCTGCTATGTTGCGATTCCTTCTCACAATGCAGTACTTTGATTTAATGCTTTGATATATATGTATATATGCACATGTACACAACTTCGTTGTATGCAGGATTGCAGGTATAAGTCTCGATTCCACCTGCTTCGGCAGGACAGGGCGAGCACCAAATAACCCAACGGATAAATGTTGATACAGAGGTGACGATGAAGTCCTTCCGTCCCATGATGTTAGATCGTCTCGTTTGTCTGGTATTGTTTATTTTCTGTAATTGTCGTCATTGTGGTTGTGTTGTGTATGTCGTACTTTATTAATGTGAGTGTTTAATAGGTGGTGATTTAGTTAATTGAATGTGGATAATAATTGGTTATTTTAATGTTGATTTATTTGTATGAAAATATTTAAATGTTTTATTAAATTTTTATAACGTCATGTGTTTTGATTAAATAATAATTAAATATTAAAGGTATTTTAATTATTTTAATTAATTATCAGGTGAGGATAATTATTAGAATAATTTATTTAATTAAATAGAAAAAGGTGTTGTGCAAGAAAGAGGTAAAATAGAAATTAAAGCAAGAAAACAAATAAAAGATTAAAAAAGACTGTATGAGCCAATAGGAATTAAGAGTTGGGAAAAAGCTAGTTTTAAAGAATGGATTTTTCTTTTAATTGGGATTTTTGAGAGTTTTGGGAGGAGGGACAATATATTTTTATATTATTATGAATTTTTGGGGGATCAAAACACAGAGAGATATTTGTTACAGAAGTTGTGCAAGAGAGGTTTTGTTTTCTGAAAATTTAGAAAGGGTATTGGAAATCTTCTGTTGTATTTGGAGGAGAGTTTTAGAGAGAGATTGTCAATCTGTTCTGGTGAATGTTTTAGAGAGTCTTCTGAACAGCAAAATAGGATTCAAGATCGAAGGTGAAGTTCTGTAGAGGAGATTTGGAGGCACAATCAAGGAACTCTTCGAGGTCACCAGAATCAACAGGCATCATCAGATTTTCGAATAATCGTAGGACACCAGGTTCCACTCGTTTTTCCCTTGTTTTTTCCTTCCTCTTTCTATTTCAAGAGAAAAATAGAATTAATTAAAAATGATTTGTGGGAGAAAAGAAAACTTTTGATTAAATAGAAGATTAATAGAAGAAATTAAACTGTCTTTTGACAATGTTCTGTGTCTTTATGTTATTCTTATAATGCAACTGTAAATGGAATCTGTCTTTGAGTTCTGAGAAAAAATTATTCTAAGTTCTTCTAAAATCTAGTTATGGAAAAACATGTCCTCTGCAATAAAATATTATTTTTAAATATATATATAAATGTCGTTATATTGCTATAATATACTACTGTATACACATATATCTGCCTTCTGATGAAAAGAGTTAGGAATATATGCTCAGATATATATATGCACCTTTTTTTAATATATATTATTACTGTGTTTCAAATCTGGTTATGTCGTGTGTGTATATATATATATATATATGCTGGTTATTATATCTTAATTTTTTTTATCTGTCAAAATTTTTTTTTTGAAGGGCATTATACTATATTCTTTTTTTAAAGAAATTATTTTAAAAAAATAAAAAAATAAAAATCCGAAATATGTTAAAAGCTTGGGAGAAGGGTCGGCCATAGGCCGTACCCTACCCAAGCCAGGGTACTCCCTGCGCGTTGCAGTCCCAAGGACTGCCGGGCGCAGTCCTTAGGACTAAGCGCCTGTACTGTGCGTACCGGGAGTAATCTCGGTTTTAAAGAAAAAAAAGAAATTCTTTTAAATTTTGTTTATTTATTTATTAGTTTTAATTTGATTTTATATATGTTAAATCTTATTTACAATTATATTTATTTGGTATGTATTTTGAGTTTATTAAATATTATGATTATAATTTATTCTATTTAAAAAAAAATGTAAATTATAATTATTTTATTTAATATTATATTATTAAAATGTAGTTTTTTGTATGTTATTCAAAATGTTAAATAATGTGTATATATATCGAGATTTATATATTAAGAGGGCACTATTTTATCAATTGTTACGTTGAACAAATAATATGATGAGGAAATTAGCCCTATTTTGTATTTTATATGGATTCAATTGAGTTAGTTGTATTTTATTTTACTTGAAAATGAGAATCTTATTTATTTTATTTTATTTTATTTATTTATTTATTTTTATTTTTTATTTTTTTGTAACAATTTGCAAATGGGTGGAATTAATGTATTATTTTATTTGGCTTTAGAGAATTTAATTATATTTTGGTGTAAGATTATAAATTCTGTTGTGCTCTTTATATCGATTCAAAATTTAAGTGTTTATGCAATTGAGGGAACCATTTTCCTTAAACAATAAAATTGTGTGGTCTCGTTATTGTTATTCTTGTTTCTTTTTTTAAATGATTGTAAACTTTACTCGTTTTTGTGGGAACCGTTGTCGTTTGTGAAACCTTGTTCCAGAGGTGTGTTTAATTTTGAATGTTATCCTCATTTTGGTTATACTTTCGGAGTTGAAACTTATTGGTTCTCTGTTAGGAAGGGTTGAACGGTTTGTTAAGACTATTGGCTATGAGATATCGCGAGAGGGTTAATGCCTTGCATGAGTTATTTGAGTATTATTTTATTTTTATTTTTTTTGTTATAGTTCAACCCTTGCCTAGTTTTGATTTATGTTACGGGTCATAGGGAGAGTGGCTCTTCGTGGGCGCCGGCGCCTCGGGTAAGAGGAAGTGCCAGGGGAACCCACGTAAGAGTAGTTAAACAAGTGATAACCTAAAAATAGAATTTAGGGGGATGGGTAGTAAAACATACAAGATAAAGAAAAATGGATTCCTCGTCTATGCATTAGGGCTACCGTAGACTAGTGATAGACTGAGTAGGCCGTGGTCGGCAAAGTCGTAGTCTCGTCTTCATGAGAGATTATCGGCTCCGCATTAGCTACCCTATGGTGCCGGCGCCTCAGTAGGAGGAAGGGCCAGGTGATCCATAGATGGGTGACGTCGCCTCGGTTAGGAGGAAGTGCCAGGGGATCCCATGAGAGCTATGCGATGACACTCTCCACTAGACACCCTTGTAGTTCTTGTTGCCTCTGGATTTTGTATTTTTATGTTGTTCTGATTATAGGGTCAGGGAATCCATAGGTGGGTGCCGGCGCCTCAGATGGAGGAAGAGCCAGGGGATCCCATGAGAGTTATGTGATGACCCTCCCTACTTGACACCCGTCTGACTTGTTCTTGTTGCCTATTGGAATGGTGTATTGAATGGTTGATTTAGAGTTATTATGGAATCGTGTTCTTTATATTGGTTCTGATTTGTTTGGAAATGTACTCTGGGTGTCGGTTCGGTTCTTCTGGATGTTTTTCTCCTTATGATGTTTTCTTTGAATTCTTGTGATTGGTGATTCATGATTGTTAAATGTTAGTATTTCATGTTATCATGATGAGTTCTTGGTTTTACTTGTTATGTGATTTGGGAACGGGATGGTATTGCATTGCATACTTGAGTTGTACTTGTTTCATATCATTATGTGCTTGAGTCAGTTTGACATTCATGGTCGGGTTCACTTCCTCGTCACCTCTGAGCACGGGGGGTGAGTTACTTCGTAATTCACATGGTTGGGTGGAACGTGCTCCGCACCCGTTGGGTTCCCCATCAGCGTCTTGTTTCCTCAACTTTCCGCAGTGCAGATGTTCCAGTGATCAGTTGTACTTCATGTTCCTTTATCTTGTATCAATCCCCATGTTGGGAAATTCAATGTAAGTCATGTATCAAAGAAAATTGTAATGTAATATTCTGATGTAATAGTTAGGTTTGAATTGGATCATGTTAAAAGATTTATCTTGGATGTAATTGTGCGATGTTGTCATACTCGCATCATGGCTATCAGTTGTATCATTGTATATGGTTTTTATAAATTAAATGGTTATGTTGTTTTCATTATCTTTATGTTGTGTTGTGGTTGCAATGTAACCTCGCGTGCCCCAGAGAACCAAGAGTATTAATGTTATAATATTCTTATCATATGAACTACAGTTTAAATGTTATTTTCATTCACTTCTTTTATTTTAAAAAATTGTATTGCATTGCTTGTGTGTGTTCTCACAGGGGTTTGCAGCCAGTTGAAGCAGTATGAGGCCAAGGGTTGCAGCACTCAGATCTTTGAGCAGTATACCCGTCCATTAGGTTACAGGATTTTAACTCTTGTCCTCATGTTGTACTTTTATCTTGTGGCCTTGAGAACTATGCCTCGAGGTAGAGGACGTGGCCGTGCAAGAGGCCGTGGTGCCGGTCGTGGAGCAAACCGGCGAAGTCCCTCAGTTCCTAGTTCCCATGGCTCTGAGCATGAGGAACATCAGAGTCTTCATAGTGTTCCATCAAGTAACCAGAATCCAGCACCGCCAGGTCTAGACGGTCAGTTACAGCATATACTTGGAGAGATTCTTGACCGCTTGGGACCCAGGCCAGATGAGGTGCACCAGGTGGAGAGGGAGAGAGAGAGGTCTCTGAGGCGCAGGGATACAGATGAGGTTCCAGATGCAGTCGTAGCAGGCCATATGAGAGATCTGATGAGGGCACACCCTCCTACTTTTGATGGTTCTGGAGGAGGTCTTGAGGCTGAGACCTGGTTAATTGACTTAGACCGTTG
>VDFB02215817.1:0-20338 GCA_007258455.2 Sequoia sempervirens
CAAGCTATAGGTTTCATAACATTCAGTGATTGAATATATATAATGTTAACAATATTCAAACATTTGAAAAAAATAAGTGGATATCTAAGTTAGTTAATGCCATTTTGTCATATACTTCTTTGATGTTGTAAATACTAAATCTAATGATTGATGAACATTTCTACTTTGAAATTTATTGTTCTTGGTTGATTGTTGTTATAGGCAAGTTGGTATGATTTCAAATTTGAATGTGTACCCTTATATATGGGAATTGAGATAAACAATGACACAAACAATAATGAAATCAAATTGATTGCTTTCCAAATTCATATTCATGAAAATGTAAGCATTTTTTCAAGTCAATGGGCATCTTGATAAAGATAACTCTCAGTGTGTTTTACATATATTATTAATTAATATAGGTATGCTAGTTAATTAAATTATTAACTATATTTTATTTCTATTATATATTGAATTGTTAAAAGATGTAAAAATCTTAATACTAAATATATAGGAAAATGGTTAAAAAATTACATATTTTCAAAAAATAAATATAATTATTAGCAATTTAAAATACAAATTATATAATTCTTATAATATTTATATTATTATTTATTGAATATTTTATAGAATTTAAACTAAAAAATTAGCCTCCCCCTCTTGCTCTCCCTCTCTCCCCCTCTTTACATATATCTCCCTCTTCCCCATCTTCTATCTCTCCCTCCTCTACATATCTCTCTCCCTTTCTCCCTCCCTCTCTCTATCTCTCCCCATCTCTCCCTGATCTCTTGCTCCCTCCCTATACCCCTATCTATCTTCATATCTCACCCTATTTGTCCCTTTATCTTCCCATATATCTCTATATCTATGTCTTTCTCTTCCCATTTATCTATCTCCCCCTCTCTCTTTCTCTCTCTCTATCTCTATTTCTATCTCCCTCTCCATCTCTATTTGTCTTTCTCTATATCTCTCTCTCCTTTCTCTATATCTCATATATCTCTATCTTGCCATCTCTCTGTCTCTCTCTATATATATATCCCTATCTCTCTATGTTGTTTCTCCCTCTATCTCTCTATATCTCTATCTATTTTATCCCTTTTCCTCTCTCATTCTATATTCATCTCTACCTCTATCTATAGGGAGAGATACAAAGGTGAAGCATTGGACCTTCCCAAAGATCCACCAATCTCAACACTACTCCCAACTATTTTGAGCATTTAAGTACATATTGTATGCTAGATTAGGAGGCATGTGTCAAAGCTCATATTTATTGATGCAAAATGGGTCCAAAGTCACAAATTTGACGTAGAGTTAGTTATAGTTTTTTTGTACAATTTCCAAATTACCATAGAGCAAAGATATTCGAGTTTTTATATCATGTCTCAAATTTGTGGCACTTCATCCAAGATTTATCTTCAACATTAACAAAAGCAAAGGTGTATACTTGATCCTTGCATTTAGAATTTTCTATATATATAAATATTTTAATATTTTCCCTCAAATTCATAATATATATATTAGTGTGTACTTATTTATTGCAATAAACAATTAACCTAAGTAACACATTAAGAATTCTAAGGATTTGTGCTTGGAAAAAATGCATAACAAATTTATTTGTTGGATGTCGTGTTGTATAGTTTAGAAAAGCTCAAAATATGAATAGGATTTTAAGGCCATATATTATGGTAGCTTACAATGCAAAAGAAGGAAGGAAATCTATTATCAATTTTAATCTGCAATTTAATACCATATGAAAAATCACATGTAGTATTATCTAAAACTAATTCTTGACATATTAATTTTATAAAATACACTTACCATACAATAAACTTCTCCCAAGAAAGAAACCCTAAGTGAACACTAATTGAACCCTAATTGTAGATTCCTTAACTCTAATCACTTAACCCTAAAGACATAATCCTAATCAAACCCCTAACCCCTAGCCTTAAAGTTATCCATATAATCTAATTATCTCTCTTATCTAAATTTGGGTTGAATTATTTTCCTTTATTTTAATTGCATATATTTTTTGTTTAGTAGATCTTATTTATGAATATATGCAAAATATAATTTTACTTCTCATTCATTCTGCCCATTTTTTTCATGATATTTTAACATTCATTTTCTAGAATATTAGATCAATCTCACACATATAAATATGAAACCTCAACATTTTAAAATTGAATTCTACCCAAAACATAGAAACACAATTAAACCAATTCTCAAAAGAAGAATGACAACATAATTAACATTTCATTCAAAATTCACTCAAATCCACATAAGGAGAGAAAATATATTAGAATTATACGTTTATTCATGCTTATAAGTCATATCTGCATACAATTGAAGATAATTTGCATATATTCATCCAAAACTCAAAATAGTCTATCTATTCTATTCCATCTGCTTAGGGTTTTAACAACTAATGGCACCACAGATATCACTTCCTCATCAGAGGAAAAATATCTTTCCACCCATATATTCAACTCAAAACTATCTTTCACCCATATATTCAACCCCAAAGTTCCAGCTAGAGGGACTTTCATCAGTTCCTCCCTACAAATGAGCCTCCTTGAATTCTCATGACAATAGAGCAACAAGCTTCGGGCTCAAATGTAATTTCACCACAAATTTTCATTTGAACAAAATATCCATTGCATTTGACTTTCATTTCAAAACCTCCCACACATTGAATCTGCAAAACATAGTGGCGCACGAACTGGGGAAATCTAAAAGAAAAGGGAACACAAATTGTCATCAAAATCCCCTTGTCGCTATCTACACAAAAAAAAAGGCAACCAAATTACCACGAAGGCACCACAACAAATTCTTATTTACCTACCACCCTACCCTTACCAACACTCAAACCCTAGTATACACGCCCGCTTCTAGTTGTTGCCCAATATGGTAGACCCTCAGTGATAGGGAGGGGTTGGAGGAATCACTCAATGATTCCTGCTTTGGGTCTTGCTTGCAAGACCTCCTTGGTGTCTTACTTCACCACCTTAACCTTTAGGACCTTCCTCATGTTTAGGTACCCCTGGTTCTCCTGGCCAACCCCACTACCATCACAATTCAACCTACCAAGTCAATCTTGGTGCAATATCTCTAACTCTTCCTTAGCCCTTAATCTACCCTAAAGACTAACATTCCCCAAGAACTAAAGCTTAGTTTTGTAAGGGTGTGGAGATGCTTCTACTGACTTCATTCCACCTTGTTAAGGCTCAGAAAGATCCACCTAACTCCATCTTTTCATCGCTTCCACCAAACCCTCATTTAGGGTTAAAAAGGCTACTAGCCTAGGAGCCCCAATTAGGTCTCCACTTCCGAGAAAATAGGTTGTCTCTCCTAACTTTCCCAAAGAACACATAATCTTTCCTTTAGTTTCTTGGTCCTTATGCCTACCACTTGAATATTTTAAAGGTCTTAACCCTCAACTGACCATACATAGACCTAAACCACAATTTGGCAATAATTAGGTCTTTTTAAGCCATTTTCTTGTCCTTCCTACAACTATTAGAGATTACTAACACCAAACGGTTAGATGGAGCTCCCTCCTACATTCAATATCTTTTCAAGGCTCATGTCTTCCCTCTCCACACCATGTTTTTCCAAGAGATGAACACCCCTGCAACCCAAGTGCTCTGCACTTCTTGTCTTCCCTAGCCGGACTCTTCTTAGCTCGCCTAGGAGAAGACTCTCACAGTGATACCCTATCTAATAAAGACTCCTAACCCTACCATATTTACAATCATGGATTCTAGCCACAATCCCCAAAAGCCCATACACTAGGTACAGTGGAAATGTGAACTAAACCTCCATTTTTCATAGTCTGCCAGTTAGAACAGCAACTAAAAGAAACAAACTAATTACACAAGATTGCTTGAAATGAATAAACTAGCTACCTACTATTCCACACAATGCTTGGAAGATAAATGCACTACTTCCTAAAAATTACACAGTGTCAGGATCACTCCATTAACACACAATTCAAAGCAAAAACAAAAACCAAAAAATTTACACCAATTTATCACTGTCTTCTCTTGTATTCATAAGTTTCCAATAATGCAAAAGCTTCCAACCCTGCTCTCAGGTCGAGGCACAGCCTATATAGGTCAAAAAAAGTAGTTATGCCTTCCCTTGGTCAGACATGTCAGTTACATTGTGGCAAAGTTGAAAAATGCACCATTTTGCAACTTTTTCCAATTTCTAGTAAAATGAATTTTTAAACTCATCAGTAAAATGAGTTTCTAAACTCATCCACCCTTTCCACTCCTTAACCTACTGATCACTACTGAGCAAGAAATACTCTTAAACCTCTAACTTTATCTCAATGGTCAACATGACCTTCATGTTAACACATAAAAAACAAAAATTCATCCTAGACTTCCTAATTGCCTAGTGTTTCCTAGGTGCTCTTGCACCATTCTCCCCCTCTCTGCACAAACACTAGGGAATGTGAGGAGAGATCAGGGACACATCAATGCCCTACTTCTTAAACTGATCTTCATCTGCCCATGTAGCCTCAGACTTTGGCTTGTCCTTCCACTTGATGAGGTGCTCCATGTACACTTTATGCCTTGTAGATTTCTTCACCCTTGACTCCAAGATCCTTTCTGCCTGAAGCTTGTCTTGAGTAGGTAAGGCTATGTTGGTTACATCCTTGAAGATATCCCTACTATTCTAATCCATGTCATTGACTATTCCCTTATATCTGATTATATCAGCTACATTGAACATTGGTGAAATCCCTAAATCTGCAGGTAGTTCCACCTTGTAGGCATTCTTTCCATATTTGGCTAATACCTTGCATGGTCCCACTCTTTTCATCTGCAACTTGGTTGATATCCCCTTCTACAACCTAGATTTGTTGAGGTGGACCATAACATAGTCTCCTAGTGTAAATTGTAGATCCTTTCTAGATAAATCCACCTTCTCTTTCAACTTTTGAGTAGCCTCGGTGACTGTCTTCTTCACCTACTCCTGAATCTCCTTCATGGTTTGAGAGAAATCCTCTGCATGTCCACTCCTATGCTCCATAGCTCCTAGATCCCTGAGCTCACACACACCTCTTGGGTGCATCCCATACACTATTTCAAAAGGACTTCTGCCTATGGTTTGATTCACACTGTCATTGTAGGCATATTTAGCCTGTGATATGATCAAGTCCCATGTCTGTCCATATTCCTTAGTTAGGCATCTGAGAAGGTTACCTAACACTCTATTAACCACCTTAGTTTGTCCATCGGTCTGAGGATGGTAAGTTGATCCAAAAGATAGGTTGGTACCTAATCCACTCCATAGAGTCTTCCAAAAATGACTCATGAACTTCACATCCCTATCCGATACAATGCTCAAAGGCAATCCATGGATCCTTACAATTTCCTTGAAGAAAAGGTGAGCAATGTAGCTAGCATCATGTGTGGTCTTGCAAGGGATAAAGTGATTCATCTCGCTAAATCTATGTACCACCACATAGGCACTATCAAACCATGTCTTAGTCTTAGGGAGTCCCACAACAAAATCCATGCTAACACACTCCCATGGTCTGTTGGGAATGGGTAGAGGTTGATACAAACCTGCATTACTAGCTCCCCCTTTGGATTTCATACAAACTACACACTGCTCCACATACCTCTTGACATCCCTTGGCAACTTGGGCCAATAGTAGAACCTTTGCACTAGTTCCATTGTCTTGTTGATGCCAAAATGACCACTAAGACTACCATTGTGCTTCTCCTAGATGAGATTCTCTCTCATAGAACCTTTTGGAACACATAACTGATTTCCTTTGAACAAAAGTCCACTTTGCAATGTATACTCCGATTATTGACTATGAAAGTGATTCTCAAAGTTAGAGCATACCTTGTATGCCTCCAAGAAGTCTTCATCTTCACCATAGAGATCTTTGAAACTCTCTATCCCAATGCTCTTTATCTGTATTTCTTGCACTGTCAGCAACCTCCTACTTAGTGCATCTGCCACCTTGTTCAACTGTCCCTTCTTGTGCTTGATGGTGAAAGTGAAATCTTGGAGGTATTCCATCCATTTCAAATGCCTATTACTCAACTTTTCCTATGTGTTGATGTAGCTAAGTGCCTGGATATCAGTAAACACCACAAACTCTTTGGGTAGGAGATAATGCCTCCACTTCCTAAGTGACTGTACTAGAGTATATAGTTCCAAGTCATAGGTAGAATACTTTGTCTTAGATTCGTTGAGATTTTCACTAAAGAAAGCTATAGGCCTTCCTTCTTGGCTTAGCACTCCTCCTACTGCAATTCCACTAGCATTACATTCCACAATAAACAACTTGTCAAAACTAGGTAATAAAAGAATAGGTTGAGTTGCCACTTCTTGTTTTAGTTTCTCAAAACCTTTCTCAGCTTCTTGAGTCCACTTAAACTTAGTCTTTAAGCCACCTTTGATTGTATCTAGGACTGGTGCACATATGCCACTAAAGTTTCTTATAAAATTCCTATAAAATTGAGCCAATCCATGAAAACTTCTTACCTCTGTCCCGGTGGTTGGTGTAGGCCAGTTTAGGATAGCTTCCACCTTGCTTGGATCCATCTTCAATGATCCTTGGGATACTACAAACCCCAAATACACAAGCTCCTGTTTGAAGAACTCACATTTCTCTAGGTTGATGGCTAACTTCTCTTCTTGCAATCTTCTAAGAACCAACTCCACATGCTTTAGGTGTTCTTCTGCTGTCTTACTAAAGATGAGTATATCATCAAGATATACCACCACAAATATCCCTGTAAAGTCTTTGAGCACTACATTCATGAGCCTCATGAATGTGCTAGGGGCATTAGAGAGGCCAAATGGCATAACTCTCCACTCATACAACCCATCATTTGTCTTAAAGGTTGTTTTCCACTCATCCCCATCTTTAATTCTGATATGATGGTAACCACTTTTGAGATCCAACTTGGTGAAATACTGAGCTCCTCCAAGACAATCCATCAAGTCCTCAATCCTAGGAATAGGGAACCTATACCTAATTGTGATTCTATTTATTGCTCTTGAATTAGTGCAAACCTCCACTTACCACCTTTCTTGGTTGCTAAGACCACTGGTACTGCACATGGACTGATGCTCTTTCTAATTAATCCTTAATCTAACAACTCCTGCACTTGTCTAGCTACCTCTAGGTTCTGATCTGGTGTAAGCTTGTATGCTGCTTTGTTTGGCAATGAAGCTCTTGGTATGAAGTCAATCTGATGGCTAATGGCTCTCTTTGGAGGTAAGGTTGCTGGTGCGCCATCACTCACTATGTCCTTATACTTCTCAAGCAACTTCTGGACTGCTCCGGGTATGACTATTTTCTTTGCTTTGTCTTCCTCCTTGGGTTGCACCATAACCACATATCCTTCACCTCCTTGATGTAGAGTGTTAAGGAACTCCTTGCCACTGCTTAATAAGACACTAGGGGTCTTTGACTATCCTTCTTCCTCATTTGATAGTGACTGCAATTTGAATGTCTTTCCATCCTTTTTGAACGAGATAGTATTTGCCTTTCCATCATAGATGGCACCTCTGTCATACTGCCATGGTCTTCCCAATAGAAGATGGCATGCATCCATGGGTAACACATCACAAAAATTTTTATCCTTGTACCCTCCAATGGAGAACTCCACCGTTGTTTGCTCATTGACAAGAACACTCTGTCCTTTGTTCAACCATGTCACCTTGTAGGGATTAGTGTGGGGTATTTTCTCTAATTTCAACTTCCTTACTGCCTCCTCAGATATGATGTATTAGTTGAACCTGAATCCACAATAACCTTCCATACTTTCCCAAGTATTTTGCATCTTGCCTTGAATAAGGCTCTCCTTTGCTTTGGCTCTTCTTTGACTAGTTGTCTGATTATAACCCTGCTAAACATCAGGTTCTCCCCCATTTCTGATTCTATGTGACTAACCTTTGGTGACTTGACACTCATGGTGTCCTCTTGTGCATATGCCACTCTCTTCTCAGTATTTGATGAAGATGCTTTCTCCGGGAACCTATAAGCTGGATGACCTACTTGACCATAGTTGTAACACTTCATACTAGCAAAGTATGAGTTACTTTTGCCTGCTCCTCTTCCTCTATTTGAACCTCCTTAAGGTCCTCTACCTCTTCCATAGCCTCCTTTAGAAGGTGTTTGACCTCCATGCTCTGTGAGTTTAGACTCTCCTTGATTTCTTTGTTCAGTCCCTCTACCTTGGTATCCTCCTCTATGTCCTCTTTGATCTCTACCTTTTCCTTTGCTCTTAGAAGCCTAATCTTGTTTCCTCTTGCTTCTTTCCTCAATCTTTATAGCCAATTGGTAACATTGGTGTATTGTCTTGGGACTTAGAAGAGTCATCTCCTCTTGAATGTTCCACTTCAAGCCGTTAAGATACCTAGCCACCTTAAGATTCTCATCCTCTGAAACATTAGATCTCATGCAAATTTTTTGGAACTCCTCAGTGTAGGAATTCACATCTTGGTCTCTTTGTCTCAAACTCTATCTTTTCTTGTGCAACTGAATTTCATAATCATCAGGCATGTATGCTTCTCTCACTTTGGCAACCATTCCCTTCCAAGTAGAAATAGGCTTCTTTCCTTCCTTTTCCCTCTCTGTCTGAATGAACTTCCACCATGTCAAGGCATAACCTCTCAATCTTGATTTGGCCACCTTTACCTTATGTGCTTCAGTGACTCCATCACATTCAAAATGGTTTTTCATTCCCTCTATCCAATCCATGACTAGATCAACATCCATTTTCCCACTAAATAGTGGTATGCATTCAAGTGCTTTTCCACTCAAAGCCTTCAATTCCTTCAAGAAAGGCTCTTCTTTCAAAATAGGGTCAGGTTTAGGGATCTTGTCTTCCTTTGCTACCTCTTCTTTCTTTGGTACCCTTCCTTCGAACTGCACATCATTCAATGCTTGCTCAAGTTGGTCTATTCTTTCCCTCAATAACCTATTGTCTTCCTCCTACCCTTTGACCATCTTGGCCAATTCTTCATTTGTCACCATGATGGTGGAGCCACTAGACTCAATCTCAGACATACAATAGTCAATCCCAAATCTTTTGCTTGCTTTGATACCAATCTGATAGGGAGGGGTTGGAGGAATCACTCACTAATTCCTGCTCTGGGTCTTGCTTGCAAGACCTCCTTGGTGTCTTACTTCACCACCTTAACCTTTAGGACCTTCCTCATGTTTAGGTACCCCTGCTTCTCCTAGCCAACCCCACTACCATCACAATTCAACCTACCAAGTCAATCTTGGTGCAATATCTCTAACTCTTCCTTAGCCCTTAATCTACCCTAAAGACTAACATTCCCCAAGAACTAAAGCTTAGTTTTGCAAGGGTGTGGAGATGCTTCTACTTACTTCATTCCACCCTGTTAAGGCTCAGAAAGATCCACCTAACTCCATCTTTTCATTGCTTCCACCAAACCCTCATTTAGGGTTAAAAAGGCTACTAGCCTAGGAGCCCCAATTAGGTCTCCACTTCCGAGAAAATAGGTTGTCTCTCCTAACTTTCCCAAAGAACAAAAAATATTTCCTTTGGCTTCTTGGTCCTTATGCCTACCACTTGAAGATTTTAAAGGTCTTAACCCTCAACTAACCGTACACAGACCTAAACCATAATTTGGCAATAATTAGGTTTTTTTAAGCCATTTTCCTGTCCATCCTGCAACTGTTAGAGATTACTAACACCAAACGGTTAGATGGATCTCCCTCCTACATTCAATACCTTGTCAAGGCTCATGTCTGCCCTCTCCACACCATGTTTTTCCAAGAGATGAACACCCCTGCAACCCAAGTGCTCTGCACTTCTTGTCTTCCCTAACCAGACTCTTCTTAGCTCTCCTAGGAGAAGACTCTCATAGTGATACCCTGTCTACTAAAGACTCCTTACCCTACCATATTTACAATCATGGAGTCTAGCCACAATCCCCAAAAGCCCGTACACTAGGTACAGTGGAAATGTGAACTAAACCTCCATTTTTCACAGTCTGCCAATTAGAACAGCAACTAAAAGAAACAAACTAATTACACAAGATTGCTTGAAATGAATAAACTAGCTACCTAATGTTCCACACAATGCTTGGAAGATAAATGCACTACTTCCTACACGTTACATAGTGTCAGGATCACTCCATTAACACACAATTCAAAGCAAAAACAAAAACCAAAAAATTTACACCAATTTATCACTGTCTTCTCTTGTATTCATAAGTTTCCAATAATGCAAAAGCTTCCAATCCTGCTCTCAGGTCGAGGCACAGCCTATATAGGTCAACAAAAGTAGTTATGCCTTCCCTTGGTTAGACATGTCAGTTACATTGTGGCAAAGTTGAAAAATGCACCATTTTGCAACTTTTTCCAATTTCTAGTAAAATGAAATTTTAAACTCATTAGTAAAATGAGTTTCTAAACTCATCCACCCTTTCCACCTCTTAACCTACTGATCACTACTGAGCAAGACATACTCTTAAACCTCTAACTCTATCTCAATGGTCAACATGACCTTCATGTTAACACATCAAAAACAAAAATTCATCCTAGAATTCCTAATTGCCTAGTGTTTCCTAGGTGCTCCTGCACCACTCAGCCTCCTCTTCTTTCTTGTCCTTGCCCAATACGGTTCTAGTCCATCCACTTGGGGTTTTAACAATTGATGTGCCCACATATATCATTTCCTCATCAGAGGGCAGACCATTATTGAAGTGACTTAAATACCGACAGTAGTCTGAGTCGGTCTCAGTTACATCATCAGAAGTGTTGCTCGTAAGGTCAATGGGTGAGTGTTGGCATCCAGAGGAGCCATTCCCATACCTTATTTTCCTATCGACACTAGTAACAGAGCACACCAACTACTTGCCTTTGTCATCTACCAGTTGAGCAGCAACGTCCTGAAATTGCAACCTTCTACTGCATCTAGTGGGCACAAGCCTGGGCTTGTCAACCAAAACCCCTTCCTGAATAGCAGGACTGAGCTTTTGTGAGCTCAAACAAATAGACCTCCTTACTGACTTACTCATTTTTTCTTCTCAGACAAGCACTCAAACTTGATTAGAATCAGCCCACAAAGTGCTCAGATCTAACTGCTACAAGAATGACACTATTAGCAATTAATTCCTCTTGTATTTATTGTGCGAGGTAATGGAAACCTTCATCAATGCTTAGTAAAAATGCATGTGCAAACATGAGAATTTGGCAGTGTATCTACTGTCACCGTTTAACTAGAGCTGCATGAGAATCCAAAGATCACCCTTCATGATTTCCAACAACATCTTCACACAGATTGAGATCGACGTGACTACACAAGCAAGGAATAATTCATTAATGCTTCACCAGTTGTACGATAAAATGACCACCATGTTCCATTTTCCAACTTTGAATACTGCGCGCTGATCTCCTGAAGAGTTGGCAGATCAAATGGTTTACCTCAGGCTAACTCGGTTTGACATCCAATGAAGCATCGTTCACCTTCCTCATGACCAATAACATTAATCCATCTCAGAAACCAACTACCATGTCAGCAGGTCCTATGCACTTTGCAAACTAAATGGCTGGAGCTACGCATCGCAATCTCATTGACCTTACGGATTTTAACCAACCTTCATCTTCCTCCTGCGAGTTAGTAGGGAACAACAAATATTTACATTAGCTTTTGATCTTGGTTGTCGATCTAAAACCATGAGTTATGAGCTCAATAGTGGAGATTGGGCCCCACATTCCATACAGGACACACATCTGCCTTTTGCTGACCTCGCGCCAAATAACAGGGTGACACCTTAGGTCTACGAGTTGGTGGGGTACGATCGAGATCTTCTCCCATATCTTCGAATCTGGAAAACCTACACATTGCACGGTTAGTATTTAATGAAATGATTTGGCTAATCCATCGACGACATGATCACTAGAGTTAATGGCTTAGGCTTACGTCACCGGATTAAAATTAAAACCCAACTTTGATTTTAATACTTTATTTCCTCCGCAGGGTTTTATTGCCTAAGTCTCGGTTGGCCCTGTTAAATTCTTATCCCAACCCTAACAAAGAACAAATGATTAAGCTAAGTATTGTATTTGTTGTTATAACTTTAGTTCTAGAGAATTCTTAATTACCAATTCTTATTTGTGCATTTGTATATGAATCCAATTGAATGCCTTTCCATATCATTATGGAAAATTTTATTATTGCAACCCTAACTCTAACACTAATTAAACCTTGACCCTAACCCATTGAACTCGTGAGATTATAACCCTAACTCTAACACTAATTGAACTGTAATAGTAACCCTAGGTATAGTTGAAACCTAACCCAAATTGTATCAAAACCCTAGAGAACTCTAATTGAACCCTAACCCTAAAATAAACAATAACCCTTACCTTAATTGAACCCTAACTCCAATCCTAGCCCTAATTTAAGACTAACCTTAACCTTGACTCATCATTAAAACCCTTACGAATTATAATCCTAATTGATCCCTAACCCAAATTGAATACTAGACTGAACCTTAACCTCAAGTGAATAGCAACTCTAATTAAACTCCAACCATAATCATATTTGAATTTTGACCCTAATCATAACCATAATTCAACCCTAACCTTAATTGAACCCTAACCCTAAACATGAGTTCAATTAAGTTTAAGGTTCAAATAGGGTTAGACTTTAATTAAAATTAGTATAGGATTCAATTAGGATTAGGGTTGGGGTTGGGGGTAAAGATTAATGATAGAGCTTGGGGTTAGTGTTAGAGTTCAATTGGGGCAAGGGGTTAGTATTAGGGCTAGGGTTATGGTTCAATTAGAGTTTCACTAATGTTAGTTTTAGAATCATAGTTATGTTTAGGGTTGGATATAAAATTAGAGTTAGGTTTGAAGTTAATTAGTGTTAGTTTTAGGGTTAGGGTTATGGTTAGACTTATAATCAATGTTAGTATTGGGACTAGATTCTATCACTTTAATAAAATAATCTTCATAAATTCATTCAAATTTTTTTTTGAAATGAGATAATTTAAAATATTTTCAAATTTAATTTTATGTTGATATATGAGAGATATAGCAAATCTAAACTCTATACAATTTATAGTTAACTTGACATTGTATAAAAAGGTTTAAGCAGAATGTTATAATATAAAAATAATGTGTTTTCAATGTTTATTTGTCACTAAAAGATGTGCCAATAATGTTGCAATCAAGACGATTAATTTTTCTTGGTTGGTTAAAATAGATTGGTAAGTAAATTTATCTATAATAAGTAAATTTATCATTGATTTTTTCTTGATAAGTAAATCAATATTTCATAAATTTATCTATAATTCTTATTTAATTTTTCTTAATTATATTAAATTATATTTTATTAAACTGTTAAAAAAATTAAGTTGCTTATAAATAATATTATGTGTTTTTTATAATTAACTTGATATTGTATATAAAAGGTTTAAGTTATAAATGTTATAATATAAAAAAATAATTTTGTTTTCAATGTTTATTTGTTAGTTTGATGTGAGAATAATGTTGCATAGTACTGATTAAATTTTTCTTGATTGGTTAAGTGATATTGTGAAATTATTCTATATTAATTTAATGTTATGAATGCTATATAATATAAAGAAAAATATTTCTAATATATTTTTAACACATCTTTATATTTTATAGACAAACATCTAAAATAAAAAATGTGATTGTAAAAAAAATACAACTTAATGAGTGAACGCACATTTAAAGTTAAAAGTGAAATTATAAAAAAATTATAAATTTATTTTATTTTTCTTCTATAAATATAATTTTTTTATTTGTCGTCTGCCTAGTAATGCCCACTTCTCCTTTTAATGAATGTTTTATTTTGCAAGGGTTGATTTAGTGCTGCCATTGATCTATTTGCTGCAGATATCAATGGTGTTCGCCATCCCGTGATCGGGAATTGAAGGATCGCGAAATCACGGGTGGGCGCCACGTGTCCTATTCGGGGGATCAAATTTGAGCTATTGTTGAACAACTACCATTTGATCTGAGCCTTTCCCTACCATCCTACGATGGTGCTTGGGTTGATTGTGAAATCACGGGCAGGCGCCACGTGTCTCATCTGATGAAGCCTAAAGAGTAAAGGAAACGCTAGCCGACTTTAAATGTATTAAGAGGTGGATTACTAAAGTGTTCTTGAGATGCACATGTTCTAAATCGACGGATATGTTATAATCTCGTTGGGAAAGCGACTCGAAGGTTAACGACATGGCCGGCGATTGTGTTAAAGGAACGAGATCAACGACGCCCGCTATCCCGCAATCAGGGATTATAGGGATCGCGATATCACAGGTGGGTGCCACGTGCCCTTCCTCAAGGATGAAATATGTGTGACCATTGATGAGCTGTCTCTTCAAGATTGACGGTGCCCACCATCCCGTGATTAGAAATTTTTGGATCGCGATGTCATAGGTGCCTGCCATGTGTCTCATCCAATGAAGCCTAAGGAGTGAAGAAAGCGTTCACCAGTTTTAAATGTATTACGGGGCAGATTACTAATGTGCTTGTAAGATGCACGTGTTTTATTTCAATGCAGATATTATGATTTTAAGGGAAAAGCTGCTCAATAGTTAAAGGAAAGGATGGCGACCATTTTTGAAGGAGCAGGATTTATGGTAAAAAGATCGACGGTGCCCGCCATCCCGCAATGATAAATCAAAGGATTGCGATATCGCAGGCAACCGCCACGTGGAATTCCTTCGCAGCGTATGACATAGTGGGCCCCTTTATTGTCGTGTTGGCAATTATGTCAGCCTATTTTGAAGATGGTCGTCGATGATTTGATCAAACTGAAGGATCAATGGCTCAAATTTAAATATGTATCAAATTATGGTTGGAGCCATTCATGCATCCCGCGAGTGAGCTTTAATGGCAGATGAGACATCCATTGGCGGAATTTGATCGACATAAAATCAATTTACTCGTCTCATTTGTATCACAAAGCATGCAAGTATTTCGTGAAAACAGTTTTAGAGCCAAAAATGAAATTGTGAGAAACTGCTACAAAAAAATGGAGTTTGTGTGAAAAAAGCTGTGAGTTAATTTTCTATGTTTCCTAGTCATTCTGCACCTAAATTTGGGAAAGGGGGGGTCTGCTATGCTTGTCACTGAGTTCATTAAAATATTTTGTTAGGGCTATTGTTTAATCATAAATTGTGAAGAATTGCAGTATTTTTACTCTGTAATTTCCTATATCTGCTTAGTCATAGCCACTTGAAGTGTAATATTGTAGTGAGGCTCTAGTTTGTCTAAAATAGCGCCAACCAAGCAACACTCTGGCCACATTGAGTATTTGAAAAGAAAATTGTACGATGATTTCGTAGATCAATTTCCATTATCAACAAATGAAAGAAGGAAAGGTTTGGTGTTGATGCGAGGGAAAATCCTAGGGGAGGGGTTGGTGTGAAATAATTTCAACATTGTTGATACTAGGGTTCCACTCACATGCTTAGAAATGTTTAGATTATGGTATGGATAGAGGAATTTGCCTCATCCTTTTTCAAATGGATGGATGTATGACATGGGAAAGCTGGTTGTTCCAAATGTGTTCCCTGATGTGGACTTACTTAGAGCAGTGGCTAAAAGATATGACCCTATCACACGGGTAATCAGAGATAATGATGGAGGGGTTCTATTAGAAATTACAAAGATGTTATCCAATAGAATTTTGATTTGAGTGAGCCAAGTGATGACTTGGTTCCTATTAATTTTGAAGAAATGAAGTAGGAGTATACAAAATTGAAATCTCTTTTTAGGGTTAAGTTTCTTCCACCTCATCTAGTTAAGGCAGGGGGTTCACAATTTCACATCAGCCCTAGTGACCAGGAACCCTTCAGATTGATTTTTTTTCAAAGCCTTTCTTGGCTACTTTCTATTCACTATGTCATATTTTGGGTTTTAGCCTTGGTGCAGTAATGTCGATTGCATACATGTTCATGGGGTGCAAATACAACACCCTAACTTCTCTGTAACATATGACTTTGCTTTTTTTTTGGTGGAGAGGATAGATGAAGGACTGTTGAAGCTACAAAATGGTGATACTGGTACTCAATTCTTTTGGTATTCCATGTTGATGCATATGTTCTTGTTTAGGAATGCTAATTTCTTTGCTGAGAAGATGAACTTAAGACAATCAGTTAATGGAGAAAGATTGCCAATATAGATATGGGTTGCAGATTTGTCTTGTAATAAGGAAAGCACCAGTTATGTGCAATTTGATAATTGTTTTGCTGCAAGATTGAGGGTTAGATTGATGGTAAATGTACCTAGGATCCCTGAGGAAGTGCATGATTTCCTTAGGCCGAAGGAGAGAAAACCATAATTGAGGGTTTTACATAACTAGGGTCACATTATCCCATATCCAGTCAACACTGTCCTGAGAATATATGGATTTCAAGGAACCCCTCACATACTACTATACAATGTGCCACCAAGACTAGGGTTTGCAGAAGTTATGTGGCAGATGGGGTGTATTCATGAAGATAACCTAACTGGAAAGGGGAAGGGAACATTATTCCCTGATTATACAGTAGTGTCTGACTTTACATTTTCAAAGGAGTGCTGACATTTTGACAAATTCTTGTTGATTACCATTTGAGATTTGTCCAAGGCGACAACATGATCCTTAAGATTTCTTCTTCTTTTCAAACAAAGAATAGTGGAAAATTTTCATGTTCAATTTCCCGAGGATTTGATCAGGAATGAATTTGATTTAACAGACGGTGGAATTCAAATGTTGAAAAGTGGATAGCTTGAGTAGTAAATCATCGATATTAAAGAAATGGATCCAAAGTATGATCCATTGATGGAATTCACTCCATACCACAAGATAATTAATTTTTTAATGAATAATTTCAAGGAGATAATGGAGACCTTGACAACCAAAAATATAAATTTAAGGCTAAATCCTCGATATGCAAGGACAAAGTGATATGGCAATTGAAACAAGGTCAGTATGTCAACCTACAGAAAGGCAACCCATCTATAGGAGGAAAAGGGATACTAGTAGTGATGAGGAAGAAGTAGACAAAAGGGAAGAAAAATAATGAAGTTTTCTACGACCAGGCCTAAAATTCAAGTACTGGGCCGCTAAAATCATTGAATTAAAATCTTCACCACAAACTATAAGGCAGTCCCCATCACCACCACCTGAGCCAAGCCCTAAGAGGCAAAGAACTGATCACGTACCTGAGGATCTCACAGATAAAATTATTGTTACTGATCAAGACATGAAGGTTGGTATGCCATCCCCTCCTAGGTCAGCTGAATTGGTTCTATCCGATTTGGATATGAAGGGTAAGAGTGTGCAAGATGCAAGAATGGAGGCTTGCAAGGAGTTCTTAGATGACAATGCATTTGTAAAGACTCCTGTATTCTTGCAATTGGCATGGAGGATGAAATTTGAGGAATATCAAAATAAATGCAAGGAGAGAAGAGAAATAAGGCCTAACAGGTCAGATTAGGAGAATGATGAAGAAGTGAAAGTTGAACTAATGGAAGAGTTCAAAAACATCACTCCTGAAGAAGGAAGACAACTAGTGAATTAGGCTGGTGTTTTGATTTTTCCTGAATGGGACATCACAGATGCGCTGGCTTTCAATGCCATTATAAAGTCCAAGAATCATTTTTAGGATTCTGAAGAAGAAGTTAAGGCAGCATTACAAAACTCTGCCTTCAATGAGGAATATGAGACCTTGGCAATTTGGGCATTGGCTTCACAAGGAAGAAAGCCAGAAATTGCTAATATTAATCCAAATTTCAAAGGAGGATTAATAATAAAGAGGGCTTTAGAGACTACAATAACTAAAGCCATTAGTTTAACTATGAATGTGGCCAAGTTGGCCCAAAAGACTGCTGAAAGGAAGGAGGCTGAAAGAAAGAGCCTAATGGAGAAGTATAACATTTTAATTGAAGAATATAGTAAAATGCAACAGAGGAATGTTGAGCTACAAACTGAAGTAGAAAGGTTCAAGTATAGACATACTGGGGAAACATCCAATGCTCCAGGAATCAGCACATCACCTCCCATAGCAGGGTCAATGCCTCCTACTTCTCCAAATGTTTCTACACCAGGGTCTCCCATTCAAAATCCTACTCTTACCCCTCTTCTAGAACAAGTTGGTGAAGAAACATAGTGCTCTGTTGATCCAACAAAGAGGCAGGTCATGCAGAAAATTGATCAATTACAAACATCACTAAGGGTAAAAGAGGAGGGTTTTCTTTCAAAAGAAAAAGAAATTGTTACTATTGTTTTGGAGAATTTAAATGAAAAGGTGGATAATAAACTACCCTCTATACATTCTTTGTATTCTTTGTTATTTGAAGCAATAAATAATATTGATAGGGATCAAGGGATAGTGATTCCAATAATTCAAAATTGGATCCTTTAGAAAATAAATTAGATAGTGAATAAAGCCCTCAAGGTTTGATGTAACAGCCCCAATCATTGAAGCCTACTTATATATTAGTTAAATCATTGCAAAAGGTTTTCAGACCTTACCAGATGATCTAAGTAGGAAGATTAGCTAATTGGTAAAGAACTCACGATTGAGTACACCGTTACGGATATAATTGATGAGCAGAAACCTAACACTCCAACAATGGCAGGATCAAGCAAGTAAAGTCATCAATAATCAAATTAAAATAATTTGTGATGACTCTGATTATGATTTGTTGGTAAATTGTATGGATAAGATTATTGGTACAAGCTCATTTTTGGAATCTTTTGAAAGAGATGCTAATCAGGTAGCGATAAAGTATTTTCCTTATAGTACAAAGGTAAAAGAGGTGATTAATTTGGACTGGCCAACTGATGAAGAATACCAGAGGTGGGTGGCTAAGTATTTGAATGATGATGAGTAAAAAGAGTGGGCTATTGACAGGTGGCAAATCAGATGTTGTGGTTACAACATTTCCAATTTTGTATGGATGACTTTCTTTGCGTGGGTTTTGCGTGGTTTTTTGTTATTGCATCAACCTTCCTCCACCGACATGATGAACAAGAATATGCTCCAGGATGATTGTTGTTGTAACGATTTTTGAACAAGAATATTTTTCAAGGTGGTGGTTGTTGTAACAAATTTTGGAATATCACCATGTGCTCCAATTGACTGGTGATAGGTGTACTTTCTGGCTCAGTGCTTGTTTGCTCCTTCATTTTCTATAAGAAAGATTTCAAGGCCAGAAGTACAAGTTAGCAAGTTAGATAATTTTTGTCGAGTCTACGTGAAGTTGCAGAGCGAATTGTAAAGTCTGATGGTTTTAGAGAAATGAAATTTAAGTTTTGAGTCATTATGTAACAGGTTTTGAGTTCATAGAGATTTAATGTTGTATAATAGTACTAGCATTTGAGTTGAAATGAAAATTTGAGCTCATGTATCTCCATTGTACATGCATATCTAAACTTTCAATGAAATAACTAAGGGTTGTTTTATTCATCTCACTATTGTGGTGTGCATGATTCTATTTTAGCTTTAATTCAAGGAATTAATCAAAATGCTTGAATGGGATTATAGGCGAATATGTGTTGTATGAGGATTTGATAAGTAGTCCTGGGTTAGAATGCATACTGATGAAATTGTAAGGCAATATTGTCAGGGATCTTATATGTGATGTATTAAATCTATTATAAACCTCTAGACGCTTATGAATTTGACTCCTGCAATGGATATATGACACTGATCTAAGTTGTAATTATTCATGTAGTTCAGTATTTTGTCTTTTCTTAGAGCTTGCTACAAATTGCAAATCATTGACTATCTTATACAATGGATTGTGTTTAGTTATCTCATGCTCTAGATAGTTGATATTGTCTATGAACAACCAATTCTGGTTAATATTATCTTATCATGTTGAGCTATTAAGTGAGATCATCTGCTATTGTTAATGTTGTTTATAATAATGGTATAGAGGTTGTAAACACATTAAGGGATCACCCTCCCAGGTCTTGTAGAGCCCGAAGTGTACGAGGCTTTTAAAGTCCTCGTCAGTTGGTACAGGTCCTTCGAGCTGCCTTCGATTGGAATTGGCAATTCCATAGGTATATTAGAAGACAAACCTAGTTACATTGTAAAAATAACTAGCATACACATCAACCACTGAACAAACACCTCTACAACTGACTTTTTAATCTTTTATGATCACATGAAACATAAAACACACTAATTTCAAGGTTGTTAACATCACTATTGAAATGTTTTAATTTTTTGACCTTTCAAACATTAAAAAGTACATCATGAAATTAATTATGTAATGGCATAAAAATTAAAAACATCATGAATTAATTATGTAACCGCATAAGTCAAATATAATTCTATCAATAAATTAATATCAAATAGA